>VXBZ01001964.1:146067-177622 GCA_013399135.1 Heliornis fulica
TAGCAAAACACTGTAGATAGACAAAAAAAAAAACAGTGGTTTTGAAAACTAAATGTTTTCAATAATAAAATGATACTGGATATGAATAACTGATACCTCGAGCCTAGAAAGATTTTACTTCGTCAATAATTTCATGCTGATCAAACATTACAAACATGACTTGAAGTTAAAACAGTGGAAAGTTACTTTTTTGTTATAAGTATGCTGTAGGTTTGAGTCCTTTAACATAAAAGTGTGTGTGTATGTGTGTGTACACTTGCTTATTACCTTCAAAGACTTTACTATCCAAGTATTTTTTAATTGCTTTTCTGCCTCAGGGAAAATTTAATCAGTAATCTCATGTCACATTCCACATACCAAGTTGTTACAAGGCAGTTTCACCTGTCTTGTCTGCTTATGGGTTAGGAGTTGAATCAAGTGGTAGTTGGGGTCATTTCTCCCAAGAAGGGTGGGATGAGTGTTTTGCAGTCTTTCTACAGGTGTGGGTATGCCAGTGGGCCCCTGCTGTTTCTAGGATTGAAGACCATAGGTGTGAGATTGCCAGAAACTGATATTGGATGTTTTCAGTTCATCTCTTTTAGTGGAGACTGAGAGGAGAAACCATCTTTGTCAGCCGTTTGAAATGTCTTAAATATTAATATCTAATAAAAGGTATTTCTGGTTATAGTATTTTTAGGGAACATATGAATGTAAATTATAAAGCAAAATTGGGAAACACTTCTTTTTTTTCATGCCTCTTAATGTTCCTAATAAATGCACAGTATAGAGTAACAGTAAAAAAAAAAAAGAGGAGAAAAAAGTGCCAGAGTCCCGCTGATTATTTCTTTGCTGTATCTTGTTCTCTTATAAAGTGTGTATGGGGGGTGTTTCCCTCCCTCCTTTCCAGATAATTTGCTGGCTGAAGTCATGAGCTGCATCATAGATTCAAGTATAAAGTCAGAAGTTGGTTCATTCCGAGCTAGTACATCCTATCTGGGAATCGGGAGGCTAAATTAAAAATGCAGTTATAAAATGGCATATATTTGGAAGCTTTGTTCTCTTAAACCCGAACCTTCTGTTGACTGACGTTAGATGATCCAGAAGCAGATGCTGCAGCAGCTATTTGTTGATTTAGTTGCTATGGTGACATGATACATTCGTGTACAGCAGGAAGCTCACTGTACGTTGGCTAATTTGATAGGAAGGAAGGCTTGAGGTAGGTATTGCTGACTATATTGTTAATTGATCCTACCTTTCACATCCTGCCTCCACATGCTTTGTGGATGCACAGCTATAGAGGAAGGTAAAGGGAGATACTCCGGCGTGGCGTTTAGGTTAAGGTGCCCTGTTCAAAGAAGGGGGAGGCAGTGCTCATCACTGCACCGAAGATTACCTCAGTATTAAGTGAATGGAACAGATTGGAGCAGCCGGAGTGGTGACTGTTGAATCTTCCTTCATCCTTTGTCACTGTGGTAGCACCAGTTGAATGAGAGAAATAAAAGGATGCGAGCAACAGTAAGTTGAAGTGCTAAGGCTTTTGAAATGGGTTGCGAGATAAAGCATGTCACTAATTAACATCGTGATTGGAGCTATTAGTGGAGAAAAATGTAATTGTTCTGAATCCGTGCCCTAATGACAGAGCATAAAACTGGCTCTGCCTGGAAGTTGAGTTGTGTTATATTCACCCTTTTCCAGAAATACACCCCTTTTTTAATCTTGTTGCAGACAGGCTGTTAAAGATACAGAATTCATCTTACAAAGGGCTTGGCTGTAGTCGTCCCCCCCACCTCGCTCCCCTCCCCCAACAGGTTTAGTTGAGTGGTTTGAAAATTTTTGAAGTCAGAATGACCAAAAGCATAAACTACAGTGTTTTCTTAAATTTTTTATGTTCAGAAATTAATTTACATTTGTCCTTTTGGCTAAAATTCATTCTAATCAATACTGCTGTGCTAATTTCAGTTGCAGTATTTTTAGACAAACTGCTGTCTCTTTTTGTTGTTGTTGTTGATGTATGTTACTAGTGCATTCAGAAATATGATTTTGGTAAAGTCTTTCCATTATTTGTGATTTTTGCTGACAGTCATTTGCTACTGACTCAGCACCTGTAACCATATAATGCTAAATATAGATGTTTTCAGATTAATAAGAAACAAAAATAAAACCAAACCCAACCCCGAAGCTGTCTCTTTCCTAGTAAAACATCTCAGAAAACAACATTGTTTCTGTTAGTACAGAAATGGATTGTGATCTAATTCCTTTTAAATTTTGGTTTCGGAGAGGTCCAGGGAAATGTTTTGGAACACGTTATCCTCTTGGTTTCTAGGAAGTTTGTTTGGAGGAAAAAACAAAATGCCCTACAACCCCAAAAACATACACATCCCCCAAAACCACTCCAGGGTGAAAGAAAAACAGAACTGAGCTTCTCAGTAGTACTGTATTACTGTAATTTGTAATCTTTCTTGTTGTACAGTTCTTTCTTGTACATTATTTCTTTCAGGTATGCTTTAACCACAGTTACAATATTCTTCAACATTTGATTTGGCTTTGCTGCTTTTTTTTTTTGCTAATGATGTGTTTAGTGGTAGACCTCTTAGCATTCCTGTTACGTATATTCAAAGGCTTTTAACTCAGTTGGAAAATTTGTCCCAGATTTCGCTTATTCTGGAAAAATATGTAAATTTACGAACCGTAACTAACTTCTTTTAGAGGAAGATATCAAGTAACTCATTCAGTCCCTTTCCCCTTCAGAAAGAGGTGGGAGATGGATGGAGAGAGGGAGGGATTCCAAATATGCCTTTACTCTGAAACTGAATCTGGTTTCTTTAGTTTTCTTTCCTTTGTGTCAGTAGACAGTGCTAGCCTGAGGAAAGAGCAGGGTGCCAGTTCTCACATGGGCTAATCCAGTAACTTCACACGACACAAAGTGTTTTATTTATTTTGGTTTCTTCAGCCTCGGTCAGGATTAAAAATTGTAACCTTTTTTTTCCTCCAGAAGGCTGATAGTCCTTGATATTGAAGGATGTGTTTGGGAGCTAAGATGATGTGGATTGACAGAGAGCTTGACATCTATAGAATTTTATTTAATGCAAATAAAAAAAATATTTCTCTTGTGTCTAAATAACTCTAAAATTTAGTTTTTCTGCTGAGACTTTGCTGGTTGCATAGGTATTAGAGAAATTAAATGCTTTTAAATTATGTTGTATATTTAGTAGCTAATAACTTTTTTCTACTGACACAGAAGCTTTTAGGTATAAAAGCATTTATTTTGGCAACACATTTTGTTACCAGCTACAAAAGATTGAAAAATGAGGCTGTGAATACCAAACTTGTAAACAAAATTTTAGAGCATCTGAATTGAATCTCTTGATGTCTGTGCTGGCTTAGAAGAGTTAGAAACCATATTTCAGTCAGTCCTGTCCTTTTAGAAATTCAGGTATTATTTGAATTGTGACTTTAAATATTATATATTTAGATCACCCTTATGTAGTAATGATATACTAGGCAGTCTTCCATAAGCCTTATTCAAATCTGATCTGCAATAATTTCTCCAAATTAGGTAGGTCTGCATACCTTTATGAAGCAGGGTGGAGGAGAAGCTTAGCAACTGTCTTAATTCCAGGTTTGTTTTCATTTGTGCCTGTGTGAAAGGTCATCTAGTGTATATCTAGACACAATAATTAGTTGTTTGGGTGGGCTTTTTTACTTCAGACTAAATTGAAGCTTCTAGAACCTAAACAATAAATTTAAAATGTTATCTCTGTATATATGAGGTATTAGGAACAATATTTTGTGTATGTAGGTTTTTTTCAAATCTCTTTGGTCTTACAGATCCACTGAATATTTGTATTTTATAAAAGTGGCAGAATATTTTTGAGGCACTGATTTTGGGCTGGCTGTATTGTCCATATATGTATGTATTTGGGGAGGGAGCCTTGTTCTTTATAGCCTTTAAGTTTTGTTCAGAGCTGCTTTTGTGCAGTGAGCTGAAGAAGAAAAATGTGTCAAACTTGCTATGAGACATGGTTTAAGTTATTTTTTATTTTTTTTTTTTAGAGCTCATTGACATATTCCAGGTTTTACTTAGTGGCTTTCCCCCCTTCCATAGGGACAGAAATATTTTGGAGTTCTAATTGTATTTACAGTTTCTGCTGTAGAAAGTTATTGTCTTAAAGCAGTAGCATGCTTGTGGGTTAGTCCTAAGATTTATTGTTTTCCTGCTCTGTAAGTCTTTCATCTCATCTAGGACCTTAATCAGGATGGAATAAAATTTTGGTATTGGTACTTACCAGTTATGTCCATAGATTTTATTTCAGCCTTGCTTTACTAACCACCTGATGAAGAATAGTCATTACTTATACAAGCCTATTTATAGGGGATTTGGGTTTGTTTGGGTTTTGGGGGGTTTTGTTGTTTGGGGTTTTTTTTGTGAAAAACTTTTCCCTGCATGCTGTACTGTAAATATGTATTCGTGATGCCACAAAACTGACGATACTTTGCTTTCTCATTAACTAGCTAAAACTATCTTGAAACTTGGCAGTCTACTAATGCTAATGCATCGCTCCTGTTAGTAGGATGGAAATGGAAGTAGAGATGCTCGTAGAAGCATGGATCTTACAGAAAGGGGGGTTATTGGTAATTGTTATTTCAGTGGAATTAATGGGCTTTTTGGCCTTAGTGCACAAACAAACATGTTCAAAGCAGGATTAGTCAACTCTATTTTAAATTCCATTCTGTCCCTCACTGTGTTCCAGTGAAGAAATACCTTAACCTGCATATTTGCCTGGCAGAAGCAAAATGTTAGGCTGCTTAAGAAAGCATCCTGTATCTGTAAATACAAGGATTAGTAAGATAGAAATCAGCTATGTTTGTATCGTTTCCTTCTGCCTTTAAAAGACATTGCTGTGACCATATTGGAGCAACGTACCTGTAAGAATCTTATTTTGGCTTTTGCAGCCTCTGCTTGGTGCTGATAAAAGTTACTTCTAGACCTTTCTGGAGTTGAATGTTAACATTTGGCCTTAAGCTCTCCCTCTTACTGGAGCAGCCCTCTGAGTCAAGGTGGCTACAGTTCTGTCTTGCACAGAGCTCTCTGCTATTTGTATCTGTAGTCTTTATTTTTTTTAATGACTCCAGCCATTCTTATCAAATTAATTTCTTCAGTGTTAGAAATAAGCTATAAAGCTTGAAAAAAACAATCAACTCCTTTACTAGTTCAGCCTGAAGAAGCATCGTGTAAGCTTCTTTTACAGATAGTTAAGGGTTAAGTGAATAAAAATAAGAAACATCGAGTGTTATCTTCTTTAAACATTCATACTGCCTTTGATTCTTTAGATGCAAATTCAGAATCCTTTCTCATCCTACTCACACTGATAACTGATATAGCTAAATCATATACAAGATCTTCAGACTGAATTATTGTGAAATAATATCTAGGAGACTATGGAGGCAGTTCAGAGTGTAAGCAAACTCAAAGTTTAGGCAAGCTCATGGACAGTGACAGAAATGGACTGCATAAAGTGGCCTGATGCACACGTTCTCTGTAAATAGCATCTCCAGTTGATCTATTAGAGACAAAATACTGTGGTAGCTGGACCGCTGACCCACACCATGAGGATATTTTTTATGTTGTTCTTTGGCTTGAACAGTTGCCTGCGTTCAAACAGCAATTTCAGGAAAAACCTATTGAGCTTTCTAATATGTGGCATGATTCAGTTTTGTTAGGAAGGTGGTCTTTGCCAGTCTGTGCTGTGTATCTTGAAATGACAGTAGACGGGCACCAAAGTAAAAGTTTTAAAATCAGGAAAAAAAGACAAGTATTTCATGCTAACAACAAATACTATTCCTTTTTGCAGTGCTTTTTTTTTTTTTTTATAATGGATTTTGCTTTTAATATTGTGTTAAGAAAAAAACTCTATAATCCATACTTATTTAATTAAACTACTACAAAGCTTAGTATGTTGTTCATTTGATCTGGGTTTATCTTCTAAGATATCTTTTGTAGAATAAGTTACGTACCATTGTAAAGTATGAAATCTCACTGTTAAAACTCAGTCTTCAGCAACTGTCTCAGGTATTTCAAACTTTAGTCATAAGAGCTTGTAATTTTGTTTTATTTATGTGAGAACTGTTTTTAGGATAATTTTATAGCTTCGATCTTGTCAACTTGTATGCTATTCTCTAGGAAGAGAATCCATACTGTTTTTCATCAAGAACTGTATTGAGGTCATGTGGGATCATCATTAAATAACTGTTTAAAGGAAACAATTTATAGTCCCAGTGGAAATTATACAAAATTAGTTGTTGACCTAATACTCCCATTTCTTAATAGCAATGCCTTAACATATCTAAAATTTGAGTCAGAAAATATGTTGAGTCACAGTTGTGTTGGCACTGAGAGTACATGACTACATTTTATTAGGTTCTGTTATATAGCTGCTCATGCTTTAAAAGTGCTTGTAGGATTCTAGAGCTTGTATCAAGGCCTCGCTGTCTTAACTTCACATTATTTTCTTAGCTTGTGAAGTCCTTAATTAGTGTTTTGTTGATTTAGAAAGAGAAACGGCGTTTGAAAAGTGGCTGTGTTAAATGTGCCTCCCACTGAGATTGACACATCACAAATGAGTTTTTTCAGATTATCATAATTTATTTTAGAGGAGCAGACAGTGGAAATCTGGGCAGCACATGGATAGCCTTTGGATAGTAGAACTGTAGACACTGGGAGTAAAACAAGATTTGTCACCCAAAGATTAAGGCATGGGAAGAGAGGCTGAACCATCAGATTTTCCCAAATCCAAGCTTTGTTCCAGCCAGTGTGAATGTTTTGCCCAGAAGAGGAAGGAGATCAGGGTCTAGAAATTTCAGTCTGAAAAACAAGGGCTTTGGTTTTCCTAAGTACTGGTGTCAGGGCTCACAAAGGAGCCTGTTGGACAAGGAGATGTGCAAGCCTGCACAAAACCACCTATAATGAGATGGAAGAGCTATAAATGCTAAGCAACCTATAGGTTTTATTTGCCTGGCATATGATGCCACAAAAGGTCCATGTCACCATTTCCTTTAGAGAAATTTTCTTGTATCTTTGATAATGTGCAGCAGACTTATATTAGATAAGAGGGAATCCCAGTGAGTGATTGTATGTCTCTGACAGTATCTCTTCTGACCAGAAAGGTATCCGCTTCAGTCTTTCTCTGTGCATAGCTTTTTCTTACTTCAAATTGCATTTACTGGTGAATAAGTGTCAGAAAAGTCCTTCTTGAAGCAGTGATTACTCTGTGGGGTTCAGTAGTGATAAAGCTGTCCACCAACTAGCAGGTAGATACATGTTATCCCAACGCAAAGAGTTTTGAAGCCAGCAGCTCTTGAAACTTTGGGAATTACTTCGGCCTCGATTCAGACCCTTGGCACACTTGGTAACAAATGCAGCCTGTCTTGGAACAGTTGTAAAATACAAATCTGAATGTGTGACATAAAAACAATACTCAATGTGGGAGACAGTGAAATAAATACACCATCAGGCATCAATTAAACCAGTAATCCATTGACAGAAAGGCTCAATTTCCTGTTCCTGGGAACTGAGTTTATAATTAAGTTGCATTAAGTCTGTGAGACTTCCCACCTCTTTGAGTGGAAGTCGTGTGTCTTCAGAGATGTGACAATCTGATGACATCCTGAGTGTCAGAGTGGTGTTGGATTCCTTCAGGAGGCCTGTTGCCTGATGGCACAGCTGCTGCTGAACGGCGTCTCACTGTCACACCATGGTTGGCCCACTAAGCCTTTACTATCTCAGACTAGCTGTGAAGAGAGCAACAAAGGTTCTCACACAGGAGACACTGCTACAAAAGAAAATCAGGAGGCATAGGGCCTGCTTACCGCACTTGGGCAAGCATGTGTATTCCCACGCTCAGATCCTCTCTGCTAGCTAGAGCCTCTGGTTTGGATGTCCTGCGGCAGAGGTTTGGAGGAGGAAAACAAGCAGGTTCCCAAGGCAACATTATTACCCAGGTTACCAACCTCAGGCACTGACACAGAAAAAAATGGGAACACTGCAGGAATAGCAGCCATCCCCCATTCCCTACTTTAAAAGTAGGAATCAAGGGAATTACACCAGCCATTGCCCTGAAACCTGAGGGCTTTCCACCTTTCCTATTTCTCCTACTTTCTGTGGTGCAGGCCAGGAATATTGAGCTGAAAATTGTACAGATTGACGTGTCAGCTGCAGCCAGAATGGCTTCTCTCACAAGTTAGGGCATACTAAATCAGCCAAAAGACTTGTGCAAATATGGTTATCCAACCCACACGTAAGAGATGGAAAGATTCTCAAGTACTCTTGTGAAGCTTTTAGGTACTTCTATTCCGGTCTAACTTTCAAGCTAAAACTTTCAATTATAGTGAAGAGGAGAAAGTAAATCAATGAAATGCGTCTTTAAAAAGTTCTGCCTGCTTGTGGAGTCTGGTAAGGAGATTATAAGGACTCATTCAGTCATATTTTTCTCATTCGTCACGTTTTGAAGATGATACCCGGTTGTTAAAATGCTGCTTTCAAACACTTACAATAAACTCTGGCAATAGAATATTTTTTGAAGACCTGTAAGTCATATTTGAAGTTCACCTATTAAATCCTCTTGTTTCTAACTTTAGGTTATATTATGAATGTTAACCCTTACACACTTTAGAAGATCTGGAAAATTTATTAGCACGATAAAATGTAAATAGTGATATAATTAATTGGGGGTTTTTTTCAAAGAGCCCAAAGCTTCTGAAGACATCTTTCTCCAGCATGAACGCTGTACCAGATAGAGCAACTTGAAGTAGTATTTTTAAGTGAAAGCTCAAAACTGAGCTAAATCAGATTACTATTGAATCAGATGGCCCAAGTTTGGAAATGGGAATGTCCTTCAAATCTCAGTGTAGTTGCAGCGTTGTTAGGGTAGACCTTGCTAATTGTTCATTAATTCATAACATTGCTCTACAAGAGGGGGAGGAATTCATATGATTTCTGCCTTTTCCTCACGTTTTCCTTTCTCTCTGGTAATCCCAAACTGAATAACACTGAAGTTTAGTGTGCTCTTTTTTTATAAACAAGACCAATTTTGTTTTCTGTTAGTAATTCAAGAGCAAACTTTTGCGCACAATATTGTGGAGTTGTGTATGTAAAGATCTGTCTCCGATTCACACCAGGAGGAGGAGGACATACTATTTAGATGTGTAAGTGAGACTTAAGGAAATGATGAAATGCACCTGCGCTTCTGGATTTTATTTTTTTCCTTTCTTCATAATTTTAGCTCAGTTCTTCATGTTTACAAACCTGTTCTTTCACAGAAAGGCAGTTTTCAAATGAGGATACAGAAGTCTAAAATGGTAACAGGCTTCTGCTTTGGTGCATGTCAGACTCCCTCTGTTTATTTTGGCTGGTAAATGCGCTCTGCTTATCAGGTTTACAAAATTAGGGTAAACAGCTTTCCACAAATAAAACTATACATATTGTTTCATACTGTGCATCTGGTACACTTTGTCATGACTTCTAATAACGTTTTATCATTAATAAATGTACAAACATGCTTGGATCATGTAAAGAAGGAAATGACACAGTATTTCCCTTATGTTGAAAACTGTTTGCCAAGAGGTTATGATGAAAATTCAAACACTGGGAATTCTAGGCTTCTGAAACCTTACATAATAGTTTGATTAATGTTCAAATTAATGTAATTTGTGGAAATAATTGAAGCTGTACAAAGAGCTCTTTAATTACACTAAGTAGCCAAGAAAATAAAATTTGTATGGGTACTGTTTTACTCTGTTGTTATTCTCTCCTTTTTTCTTTGAAAAATGATTGTTTAAAAATACCTGTACTTATTCTTATCTCTTCTTTTGTCTTTTTTTCCTTGTGGAAAGAAGACAGCAAGCAGTATAAAATAAAAATTAATATATTTCCTAACCAGAAAAAACATTGGGTTTTTTCCCCAATATTTTTTTTATAGTTTCTTTACACATACCAGACTTCTGTAACATATTCCTGTGTAATGGTTGTAAACGCTCTTTTATTTTTAAGGTTATTCTTGTGCAAGTTAATCCAGGGGAAGCATTTACAATAAGAAGAGAAGATGGACAGTTTCAGTGCATTACAGGTAAAGCTGATAAATTTATTTTTATATTTCCTGAGTCTGCATCAGGATAAATAAAAGGCAATTTGTGGTGTTCAAAGTAAAAGACTGACAGAAATTATTTTAAATACAAGAGCAGTTTAAAGACCTTAAAGATTAGGTGCTAAGGATCATTGGATTTAGATTTTGCTACCAAGTACTTTTTGTTATATTAGATGAAATTAAATTTCTTGGGGAGGGGAAAGGGGGAACATTTTAAATTTGCAAAGCAGGCAGGGAAGTGCTGTTGTAGCAACTTTTGACTGACCTCATTTATTACACAGACCGCAAATTAAAAGGTACAGTTGTTAATTTGGTTTAAGTTTATATTTTGTTCTTTGCTGTCATGTGGCATTGTTTGCCTTTCCCACCAGTAGCTGCCTCACTGTGTCTCAGGACCCAATTGTGACCCTTCTGAGTTCCAGCAAGTGCAGCTTCAAAACACAAAATTAATCTAAGCATCACTGACTGTATGCAGTGGTCAGTTTGGGTGTTGTTTTCTGTTTCAATTCTGAATGAAAACTGCCACCAGTTAAGCCTGTGTACAGTTACGCAGTCAGATATTGCCGCTGTTACTGTTAACAAAATACTGCGTTACTGTGCTGTAAGAGGGAATCCACAGATTCAGCTATGGGGTCACTTTTTCCTCATTATCTGCTGGGCCAATGAATCTTACCTTCTTTTTTTTTTTCTGTATGTTGGCCCACCTTCAACAGGTACTGTTCTGGAAGGTTGAAGCAAGTATTTTCTAGTGCCTTTCTTCCCTCTCTCCAGTCTGAGAACAGACAACAGACAAAAGGTCTGGTTTCCAATGTCATAGGGAGGTCCTTTAGCTATAAAATAAGTGATTAAAAGGAGGCTTTGGCTTCAAAGTTTACACTGACAGTTATTAGTGTTTCCAAGCCATTAACATAATTTTTCAAAAGTTTGTGCTGGTTGCGTAGTATTGTTGCTTCTTTAGAGCCACAAATGGATCTGTGTTGCAGCTTACAGTTCTATAGAGCTTGTTTAAAGCATAGTTGTGTAATAATTACTTAGCAGTATTTGAGGAAAACAGTGATTTTTGTCTTGCAATTTCATCTAAAGAACAGACAAGATGGATTTAACTTCTATTGCACAAAAAACTGAGGAGAGTGGCCAGTATTACATTTTTTTTTGTTTTGATTTATTGTATGGGCTTGAAGGGGCGCAGGATGCATTGACCCTATCCTTGCATGTTCATTTTGAAGAAGTGTGAGAAACTGCAAAAGTATTGAGTTCACGTCTTTCTAGATACAGTGCAAACTTTTATCCTTGCCTGGTCCCTCTTGCTTTCTGAGTAGGCAGCGTGCTATTGTGATCTAATTCAGCTGCTGATTTCTCCATGCTTAAAATATAAAAGTGAGTGTGAGCAGTTAGACAGTTCTTCCTGGTCTCACTAAGCATAATTAAGCTCAGGTAAGGTCTTTGCAACTTGTCAGGAAAGTGGCACTGGCAATCTAGAACCCACTTCCCAAAGCAGCGTCACGGCTCTGGCAAACATCCTGTCATATATGCATTGTCCTTGTCCTTCCGGTTTCCAGGAGATGAAAATACAGCTTATAGTTGGTAGTAAAACGGAGACCATGGAAGTTTTTTATATCTGTGCATTCGCTAATCTTAGAACAGAATCTGAGTTGCATGTGATCTTAAGGATTCTGCTTTTCTGGTCTATATCTGCTACTCCTCATCCATTTCTGTGTTTTATGAGTGCTGCGGTGGTGGGTCTTGCTACCTGTGCTTTGCTGGTTCTGTCTGGCCTAAAGAAGAAACTTCCTTAGTACTTGACGATGTACCATTTTCACTGTATGTATTGCAACCATTTAGGAATGCCTCCTGTCCTGCTTTCAGTGTGGAGGTTTCTATAAAGCGAACAAATTCAGACAGCCTATTCTATAGAAAGTAATTTGGTATTGATGTTCCTTTTTTGCTCTGCTACAACTTCTCAAGCATGGTTGACTTGGCTACAAAATGGATGACGAGTCGGCAAAATGAGATACAGCCACAGGAGACTGTTGTATTGACTCAAATAAAGCACACATCAGTTCCCTGTTCTTTTCTTCACCGTATGCACTCAATTATTAGGTCAAATCAAAGTTAAAGATGCAGAAATACATAATGAGTACGGTTTGGAGAAAACCTTATAAACATGCAGAGATGCTTATTTTTAAAAAAAAGGTATGAAGAAAGCAAAGATGGATGAAATTTAGTGGAGATGCAATCAGTGGGAAGTTAATTTAGTCATTATAATGTGTTTTAATGCTTTTTTTCCAATCTCAGTTTTTCTTGTAAATATTTGCCCATCTTTATATTTTTTTTCTCACTGTATTGACTTAAAAGTCTCTGTAAAGAATACATGTTCAGCTTTTTCTGTGACGTACTGGGTGAAAAGAGGTAGCATTACATATGTTAAAAGTGTGCATCTGTCTACTATTTTGCAAAACCACAGCACATATTGCTCAAAAAAAAAAAAAGTCATATACTGCAAGTA
Organism: Heliornis fulica; assembly: GCA_013399135.1. Taxonomy (NCBI): domain Eukaryota; kingdom Metazoa; phylum Chordata; class Aves; order Gruiformes; family Heliornithidae; genus Heliornis; species Heliornis fulica. The sequence continues at coordinate 158,692 of VXBZ01001964.1, forward strand.
TATCGAATAGTGCAACGAGTATGTTTTCACACTCAGAATCTACCTGAAGGAAAAGAATTGGTACAAGCAGCTTTTTCATGAAAGATACTTAGTACTTTGTTTTGGGAGATCTTTTACCACTTTCACAATGGTTCTCAGAATTTTGGTTCAATATTGAACATAGTAGGTTGTGGGTTTTGGGGGTTGGTTTTTTGTTGGTTGTTTTTTTTTTTTTAAGGAACAGACAATTTTCAGGTACTATTTCTCTAAATCTCCATTCAAATTTATACTTAGGAAATATGTTGTTTCTTTGGAGTAAAATCTTACTAAAAGACATCCAAGGAAAAAGAGAAATAGTTTGAGATTACAAAGGATAATAAGAACTTGGAGTGTTACACATTAACCAAAGATGAAAACAGTAAAATGGAAATTCAGGTTTTTGCAAGGCAGGTTGCATGGGCATATGTTTAAATTAAACTTTTGGACGTATAGTACGAAAATAGAGAATGGAAGTTGAGAGGTAGCAAGCTGTTGTCTGGATGGATCCCTAGTAGAAGGGCAGGTACCCAGATAGAGTAGTTTGGATGATGTGGTAAGTCACTGTTCCTTGGATAGTTGTAGATCTCTCTTGTGCTTTATTGTTGGTCATTTCACCTTGAGATTGTGCTTTCTGCTGAAGTCAATGTGGATTCTTTCTAAATCTAACTATATTGTTAATTGCCTTTTCTTGCATCATATCCCTGTCTATTGGTAATGTTGAGATGCCCTGTGAGTCTTCGGGCTGCCCTTGTCAGTTACTTTGTTTGTAAAGAGAACTAAGTGATAGTCTATATACATAGTATAAAATCCAGCCTGAAAACCAGGACAGTCAGTATCTCACCAGAGGAGAGAGAGGTGTGAATATTTTAGAGCTGTTCTTGAATCAATGAACTAATGAAAACTTAAAGCACCAGTTAACGGAGAAGCACATGTGGGTTTGTTTTTTTTTTTTTTCTGTGAGATAAGCTTCTGAAGAAAATTCTGCATTTATACCCAGGCCTTTGTACTGACTTTCTGCCAGTTTGCTGGTGTAGCTCTCACAGATGATCACAGAATCACAGAATATTAGGAGGATCATCTAGTCCACCCCCCCCCCGCCTAAGCAGGACCTCCTAGATTAGATTAAATCACACCTAGATTAAATCACACCTCGATCACCTAGATGAAATGATTTGTAAAGTTTTGATTGGTTTGGAGCTGTGATGAGAAGTGGCTTCTTAACTGCCATGGAAGAGGTCAACATTAAGACTGGGTGAAAAGGCTCTTAACATTATTTCCTATTTTGAAGTCTTAAGGTTGGCAAGAGAGCAGTGGTGATGAAAGGACCTGTTCTCTTTGGCAAATCCCATTCATTTATTTCGGTGGAGTCTTGATAACTTAAAATAACTTGTGTATTTCATTCCTGATTGCTAACTACAGAAATATAAAGCAGCCATGTTTCTTATTTCACAGAAGTATAAATAAATAAGTTGCTTTTATGTTTTACATACTATGATTTAATTACAGCTTCAAATGAGCACTCCTGTGTGCCATTTTATAAAATATGTCTCATTTTATACAATATTTTCTTTGGCTGCCTAGTGGTTTGTGTGATAGCAATGACTCTTCTCCCTCTTGACACAACTTGAATTTAAACCATTTGTCAGTCTCTTACTTTCCAAAGACACTGTGCTCTTCTTTCTAGATAGATAGGAAGATACCTGTCTGTGTATCCATGTCTTAGACCGAAATCTTTATTTTCAGAAGAGCTCTTTTAAATCTATGAAACTGTTCTTACATACAAGAAATACCCTAACTTCTGTGGATACTTCCCTTAAGCCAAATTTCTCTTCTGCTAAAGTGAAATAATCAGCTACATTGCAGTGATTCAGAAAACCAGGTTTGAAATGTATGAATGGGCTGTCTTTGCAGAATTGAATTACTGCAGATCACTCATTCAAGAATTCTTCCTATTGCAGAGTAAATGAATGAAGATGACTCATCTTGAGCACATTTTGTAACAGTCCCAAGTTACAGCTAAGGGCTATTAAATGTTACTTGACATAATGAGAGACCATGTTCTATATGGCTCTGCAAAGGAAAGTTTCTATTTTCATAATAAAATAAGAAAATTTATGTAAATTAGAATGAGTCGTAAATACTTCACGTTTTGAAATGAAATGAAGTGTCAGTATTAAGGTTAGTCTCTGGGATAACTCCTCACAGGAGAGGAGCTCTAGCCCTCTGATCATCTTCAAGACCCTCCCCTGCATCTGCTCCAACATCCTAAAATCTTTCTTATGTTGGAGGTCCCAAAGCTGGACACAGTACTCCAGGTAGGGTCTCATGAGAACAGAGTGGAGAAGAATAGAAGGGCAGAATCGCCCCCCTTGACTTGCTTGGCATTCTTGTTCTGATGCAGCCCAGGATGTGGTTGGCTTTCCAGGCTCCAGTTATACATTGTCAGCTCGTGACTAGTTTTTCATCCGCCAGTATCTGCAAGTCTTTGCAGGGCTGCTCTCAGTCCATTACCTGCTGTTACCTGCTGCAAGGTTGTAGTAGTTTTCGGATAATATTACAGCAACCAAGAAGAATATTTTAAAATCTGTTAAGATATTTAAGTACATTTGAACAAAAAAAAAAACAGAAAAACCAAAAACCCTAGATTTATTTTGTTCTCAGTATAATTTTTTGCTTTGATGTTGAGTTTTATTTCGAATTAGATGATCTTTGAGGTCCTTTTCCACCCAGGCCATTCTATGATTATGATAATCTAAAAGCCATCGTAAATGGTAATTTCAAGAATTTTCTGAAATTTTTTCCCTTATTTTCTGTATGAGTTATGTAGGAAACTAAACACGATATGCAAAGCTGATACTGGATATGGATACTTAGATTAACATCCTTTTGTACACATTACTTTTAGGATCTCTGATCTGTATTTAGAGGAGCTTCATAAGATGGATTAAAGCCAAGACAAAGCAACTGAAAGTATGAGGTCATAGCAAGCTACAGTGACTTAAAGCAACTTAATTTCTGGTTGAGGATGTTCATGTCGAGTTTCAGAGCTGCGTCTAGGAGTGGCTTAAATTTAAAGCATCTCTGTTTGGAAATGACATTCAAAATACATATTTTAGATCTTGTTTCATACATGTTTGTATTCCCAGGTACGCACAGTCAAACTAAAAATAATAGGAGCAGTGGTTTTGGTTAGATCTGGAGGCTAATGTTCTGTGATTATGATTGCAGAGGAGACTTGATTCTTTCTGTGGTGACGAAGAGAGAAAGTGACCACAAAGCATGGTTGTAGGAGCTTGATTTGGAGCTATCTCATTCCAAAATAATCATAGGTAGGAGCTACTCTTTTTATAGCTTAGAGTGATAAACAGAGTGCATGAATGCCCTTGCAAATTTTGCAGAACAGACAAAATTTTCTGCCTTTTACAGGTAGGTGAGCATAATATACCTTCTGATAAGGTAAAGAAATAATGATGGATTTAAGCACTCACTGTACTGCATACAGAATTATCATGTATTGGCTTTGATACATAGGAGAATCTAGTCCATAATTCAAGTACTATTGGCAGGGAAAACTCGCCTGTATGCCCTGCTGCTGCAGCTTTTTTAGTACTGCTACTAGTACTCTGATGAATTAAAGGTAGCTCAGGTTATGTCTGCTTGGTTCTGCAGTCTTTCGCTATAGGGCAGGGGCAGTCTTCAGCCTTTTCAGGGCCATGTCTCAATTTTGTTTTATTAGCTCAACAAAACTTGCACAGTGATGCAAGAAAAGGTCATTCCCCTGACCAAAATAAACTGTGGCAATCCAGAAGCCCGTTGTTTAGATTTGGCTTTTTGTACTCTGAGGGTGACCATGAGAACCAGCCTCATAACGGAGGTTTCTCAGCCTTCTCTGGGAACTGCCTGACCTTCTCCTCTGTTAAGTCTGATAACCAACCAGGTCTTGGTGGTCCCAGTTTCTTCCAACCCTGAAAGAGACACTCAGGGATGTTACAAGAAGCTGTTGCTGGAAAAGATTACTTTATCATGGTGCTCTTCTGCTAGAGCAGCTCACAGTATTGTTGTGGCCATTGTTTTAAGATTGTAAATACTATATTTCTAAAACATGCTATTCCTAGAATAAACTAAAATTTGCAAAGGCTTTATTAGAAAGCAAACTGGACCTGTTTTATCGCTTGCTGCAGCAGCAAATTAAAAAGCAGGTTACAAGGGAAATGCATTAACTCAGATCTCTTTCACAATGGTGGTTGTAGAGTATTTTAGGGAAAACTTAATTTTTCTATTATTGACTTCTGTTTAAAATGTTTAATTCTAGTATCTTTATATGGACAAAACAGACATGTCTGTAATAGCTTTGTCTTGGTTGTTTTCTCATTCTTCTATTAGATTTTTTTCTAACTTTTATTCAAGCTTGATTTATTTTACATGCTTTGACATGTAAAAGTTCAGAATTTACTTCATTCGTTAGGTGTGCAATCAGGTTCTCCTTTTCATGTTTCGTTTTCCTGTATATTCTTATCAGTTAAATCTCTTGTCTTCCCTTTGTTCCATCTCTTCACTACACTGCAAGCTCCACGCTGCAAACCCAGCCTGACTATAGGAAGGTTCTGGAGGCTTTTATTTGAAATATCAGTGCTTTGGCTACATACTGAAGACATCTAATTTTAGGTGTCTAAATGTGAGTTTCTATATGTGGCCTTGGATCCAAACTCCTATTATAACTAGTGAAGATTTAGTCACTAGCTGTAGTACAGTCAGTGCTTTTCAGCTGACATCAGTTCCCACTGAATAGCTCTCCAGGCTCCACTGTCTACTGACTAGATCTCCACTTGCTATAATGGGAGTTTGAAGTCCTAACTTGCATGCAGACCCATAATTTTAGATACCTAAATGAGATGTCTCCATTCTGGAGCTAAAGCCTGGCTATTATAAGCTGAAATAAGTAAGGCTGCATCCTGAAAACATCTCATTTGAGAATGTTGTTTCATAGTTGTACCCACAGTTAATGTCTCTTGTCCTCATACATTTGAACTCTTTGAACTCATCCATTTCCATGAGCATCTAGCATCTCACATTTTACAAGGATGGTACCAGGACTTGTATGTTCATGTTGGGAATGGATTCACGGCCCTAAGTTGCAGATGGAGAATTCCTGTAAGACTTGCTTTCCATGACGTCAAGGCACATCTAGCCCACAAGACTGTGAAGTGTTAACTGCTGAGGTTCAAGGGCTACGGTGGACTGTGTGAGCCCAGAATCAGTTGCATGAGTCTTGTCTGAAGCATGTTAAGCTCATCATGTTGTATCAGGAAATATTATAACAGTCCCCTAGAACTGCAGTCTTTCATATGTTTTCTTCCCTGACTGTGCTGTTGCTGGGAAAGAAATAGCCCTGTCGTACTTGCTTTATGAGGCAAAAAGAGTGGAAAATTTATGTAGGATCCCTTCTTGGTTTCTAATGAAGAAAGTTTGTCTAGTCTGAGTAGTTAGCAGTTAGATCTAGATCAGAGGTGCAGGCAGAGAAGTCTAAACAAGATTTTTATTTAGTATTTTCACTTAATAACCTATTGTTTGGGTAAACAATAAGGTTAAACCCTCAGTTTGGAATAACTTATGCTGATAGCATTTTCCGTATTTCAACTGGATGCAATCTGTTTGATTAACATAATGAAATTTTGTGAAGATTGCTAACTTACTAAATAAAGAATTTTATCAATTTCATAATCTGATTAATTCTCTAAAAACAAATGGTACTTTTATTTTACTGAAGCTCAAACTTGAAGTTTGTTTTTAGGTGGACTTTGCACTGGGTTTCATAACAATGAAAAGGCCAGAACTTTGCGCATCAGGGACTTGTTTTGTTTAATCCTTTTTCACCACATGTATAGTATGAGTACAGGCTGGCATGTCATCTCTTGAAAAATGTTACAGATTGTTAGATGAAACCCCAGGAAATTTCTTTATACTTTTACCCAGTGAGGGTCAAGTTGTACTGCTGCACCCCTGGTGTACAACCGTAGCTGTGAAAGTATTCAGGCATTTGTCAAAGAAGTACTGTTAATGAAGAAATAGCTTTAGATTAAATTTGATTTATTCCTGTGCGGTTTGTACTCCAAAAAGTAGTCATGGCTGCCTTACCTTGTGTACCACTGTCAGGCATGCAATAGTTGTGAAGGGAGGCAGACAGACTGGGAAGGAAACCAAAGTATTTGTGGTTGTAGAGCAGCTCTCCTGGCCATTATTTTTCCAGAGCTCCTCAAGACTACAAGGTCCTCATGCACATCCAGGCTGCCAGCAGCTTACAGGGCCTGACATTGTGCTGCCTCCATGCCTTCTCCTTCAGTTTTAAAAGTCATGTAGACTGTGGGTCAAGGTAGCAACAGAAAGAGATCAGACAGTTAAGGCTCCCTTTCCCTCATTTTCACCCGTACAAGGCTACTGTGTTGTCTGTGTGAGCCCAGGTACACTTGTCTTGCCAGAATGTCATATCTAACTCAGTGTTGCAACTTTGAATCCAGGAATTTGTTCTTAGTTTTACTTTTTTCTAATGGATGAATCAGCAGCACGTGGCTTGATAGATTTGGCTGTGCGTGTGTTATTAATAGTAAATGATTATAGTTGCCTTTTTTTGACTGTCTGTTAGATGACTGAGGTTTTGTCAGCCTGCATGAGTTACATGATCATGACTCTTCAGCTTCATTAAAATCCCGGTAATATAACTTCCCTTTGCTTTCTTCCTTTTGCAGACATGCAGTAATCTGTTTTACATCTTAAGCAGTTTGTTATCCAAATGAGGGAAAGGAGAAGTGAAGAAAGATAACAAGGTCATTACAAACATATAGGCTAGCTGTGCACAAATATAAACAGCTACTGTGTAATGTGAGTTAAAGATCAATTACTAGCATGTAAGTTCAACCACTTAAAGCCATTAAGAAACAGTGTAATTACATGGGGTTTCAAACAAAGCTGGAAGAACTGATTTCATTGGTAGTAAACACAGCTATGCCTGGTGCTGTCCTTTCTCACACTACAAAGGGCTTTCCAGTTGTCTTTCAGCAAATGCAGTTGTCTGGAGCAGATGCCCAAGGATACCATCTAGACCATCTCAGATTTTTTCAAGTGACTGTACAACACCCAATAACTTGTAGCTGGGTCTCAAGTTAAAGGTATCAAGGCTACTAGAGAAGCTTGTTACACCTTCCTTTACCTTTTGATTGATCAACTATTCTGTGAGCATATGGTTTAGCTTCTGTGCCTGTTTTCAATTTGTTTTTCCCGAAGGCCAAACTCCAGCAGTTTCCCTTTGGAGTTCTACATATTGGTCATCTTCATAAATACTGTTGATAACTATGTTTCTCTTGGATAATCTTGACAATTCTATTTCAGAGATAGAATGGATGTGTCTTCCAAGGCAGCCAACAAAAGAACTGCAATAAGAATTATGAATGCCAAACCAATAGTGTATATTGTGTATTACTTCATTAATTTTTCTTAAAATTAGTTTATATGGAGTAGTAGTTTTAAGAAGATGTAAGTTACTCTGAGTAGGATAGCAAGTGTTCCTCATGATGACCTCTTTGTAATGAAGCATTGCAACAACCCTAGAAAAATCTTACAGAATCAGAGAATCTTTTAAGGTTGGAAAAATCCACTAAGATCATAAAGTCCAACTGTCTGTCCAGTACCACCCTGTCAACTAAACCATGTCCTGGGGAACCATGTCCTGGAGCACCATGCCTACATGTGTTTGAACACCTCCCGGGATTGTGACTAACACCTCTCTGGGCAGCTTGTTCCAATGCCTGACCACTCTTTCAGTGAATAATTTTTTACCCAAGCCTGTAGCATTTCCTGGAGTTGTTGTGACCAAAGTGCAGGACCTGGCACTCGGCTTTGTTAAACCTCATACAGTTGGCTTCACCCTGTCAATCCAGCCTATCTAGATCCCTCTGCAGACCCTTCCTACCCTTGAGCAGATGGCCTCTCCCACACAGTTTGGTGTCATCTGCAGACATACAGAAGGTACTCTGAATCCTCTCATTCAGTTCACTGAGATATTAAAAAAAACTGTCCACAAGACTTGAGCCCTGAGGGACATCACTTACGGCCAACCACCATCTGGATTTAACTCTGTTCACCACAACTCTCTGAGACCTTCTAGATAGTTTTTTGCCCAGCGAAGAGTACACTGGTCTAAGCCATGAGCAGCCAGCTTCTCCAGAATGCTGTGGGAGACAGTATTGAAGGCTTTGCTGAAGTTCCAGTAGACAACAATGAGAGCCTTTTCCTCTTCCACTAAACAAATCTCCTGGTCATAGAAGGAGATCAGATTGCTCAAGCAGTATCTACGTTTCACAAACCCATGCCGGCTGGGCCTGATCCCCAAGTTGTCCTGCACGTGCCTACTGAGTGCACTCAAGATGAATCACTCCATGATCTTCCCTGGTATCAAGGTCAAGCTGACGGGCCTGTAATTTCCTGGATCTTCCTTCCAGTCCTTTTGTAGATGAGCATCACATTGACAAGCCTCCAGTCATCTGGGGTCTCACCTGTAAACCAGGACCGATGTGATGAAGAGTGGCTTATGAAATATGGAGAGGACATTTAAGGTAGGACTGTGCTGAACAAAGACCACAACAGGACCATAGGCTCAGGCAAATTTCCAAAGTAGGAAAAGGCCTACTTGAAACATACAGGTTTACCAAGCCAGTTCTGAAAACAAATGAAAACACACAAACCAAATAACTAAAGCAGGTTGAAACAAGCAAATTCCCAGGAATAGGACAGGGAAAGAACTGTTAGGTCCAGAATCTGTAACATAATAATACTTCAGCCTTCTCTTCTAATAATCAGAATGCAAGTTGAAGGTGACAAGAGAAAGATGTGTCTGTACAGTGTTGTCAGTTTTTCTCTTTTTCTCTGTTTTTTCCACAAATTTAATTTAAGATTATTCTCTTGAAAGACAGCATTTAAGAGAAGTGCTTCTGTCTTAATATCCTCAGATGCTTTAGCCTTGAAGAGGTTGTGCTCTGAAAGGCACCACTCTTTTGACAGAGTTCGCTCTTATGGTTTATGCCTCTTAAGAGACATTGCAGTAAGCCTGTGAAGCAGCAGGTGGATTTAGAAAATTATATGAAATATACGTAAGTTTTCATTTATTCTTACTTTTTGTTGTGCTTTCCGTATATTTTTTCTCATTTTGTGATCAGGCATAAGAATTGTTTTATTAAAAAGGAAAAAGTGTAATCTTCCCAAGCTTTTAAACTCAATTAAATATGAAATCACATCTGACCTTTTAATCTTATTTTTCAAAAGACAGTACATACAAATAAAGCTGTCTTTCAGGCAGATCCTTGGTGCTTAAAGCCCAAGATGAGTTTGGGAATTGGAGAAGAGAAATTATTAGGGTTTTTTGTAAACAAGATTTGTTTCATTTTTCTAGATTGTAAAGGGTCAAAGGCAGAGTAACTACTTCTGATTTAGTGTGACGCTACTGGCAGTGCAATTTTGGGGAGCATCTGCTGACTAAACAATCCATTCACAGAATGTTAGGAGTTGGGAGGAACCTTCAAAGATCACCTAGTCCAATCCATCAATGAGTGTTAAAGGTCATGATGAGCAACTGGGATCCACTGAAGTTCCAACAGCACAAATGAGTTCAAAATTATCTGCTAAGAGAGTTGAAATATAAGGGTATCAGTAAATGCTGAACAGAGGTGCAGAAGACTGGCTAGTGTGAGCCTAACTTCTCATTTTCCTGACTTGTACTGAAGTGGATACAAGAGGACTGGTAGGCTTGATGGTGGAAGGTTTGATCACTTTACAGTCTGGACTTTGGGCTTCATCTTAGATTAGCGCTTTTCTACACAGGTTGTACATCTGACGTGTGTGTGTGTGTAGCCCTTTCAAAAATATTTGCAAAGTGCATGTTTTAATGCTTATTACACCTTTCTTACACAAAGATTTCATAAGAAGGAGGGAAATGTATCTTGAAAATAGCCTATCTTTCTCTTAATTAAAGCTATGTGGATTTTCAAGTTTCCTTGCTTTCCTTTCCAGCAAAGATAGGACACATGCTAGACTAGGAATCTTATTCATATGCCCACACAGCTTTATCTCTAGATTGTTTCCCAAGTTCATCCTCTGTCAGGTCTTTAAAATGCAATCTAGAGCATAATGGACTTCCAACTGTGCATTGGGTTCCCAGAATTTCAGTGTGTGTTAATTTGGGATTTTTTTCAGTTACTGGGCCTTATTCTGTCATCTGAAAAGTAGATCCACTGGTTTTTGATGGAAAAAAAATCTAGTCTCATCTTGGTGATAGTAGTTAAATAGAAGGGTGTTGGGTTTGGGGTTCTTTTCAGAAGTATGCATGTTACTCGGTCACCTGCCACATAGAAAATGAGGCTGAATGTCAGGTAAGGTTATATCTATATAGGATGTAGCTTTAGGGGACGTGAAGGCCAGTGGGAAGTAAGTAGAACTAGAGAATACAGGTATAAAGAATTGCAGGTATGCAGCGGAGTCTTGAGACTGGATACCTTCATGTTGCCTGTCTCCATGCTGCAAAATTCAAAGCATAGTACAGAATGTTTTATGATGTCTGTGTCTAAAGAGCTTCAGCAGATTCAGTATAACCTTAGTCTTTTTTTTTCTTTAAATTGATGGAATATGAAAGAATTGAATGTTACAGTATGATGCACAGCTAACCTAGAATGTAAATATATCCTTTCTTATACACTCAGTAACCACTGCACTCAGGTATCTTTCAGCTGTGAAGATATTCGAGAAATACTTGGCGTTTCAGTGAAGGTGATGATCCAGACAACTCCATTGGGATAAGAAATCTGTATTCCAGAAGTGGTAAAAGATCAACAAGAGCATGCATTAACTGCCAAAAGGAGTGTTGTTGGAATGGCACCCCTGAACTGAGCGAAATGTAGTTGTATGCAATGCAAGGACATGCGTAACATCAATAAATTATAAATGGGGATCTCCTCGCTTGAAATTTGATAAGGCGGAGGAGGAAGCAGCAAGCTATTTGACTCACAAGACAAGTATTATCTCCAGTGCAATGTGTTTGTAAAGGCTACTATGATCATAAAATGCATTGGGGCAGTTGCTTGTTCAGCTTGGGATGTTTACTAGCGTTTTAAAGGAGTCTGCTGAGACCTCAGCTGTAATTTGATAATTCATGTTTACAAAAGATGAGGCTGAATCTAGGTGTTGTAGAAAAGAGCTGTTAGGATATTCAGGAGAATGAGGAGCCTGTTTTATAAAAGGAGAGTAGAAGAGCTCATTTGGTTTGTCTAAAAATGAGTTTTGTCAGAAATAGGTGAGTAAACACCAGAGATGAAAAAAAAAAACCCAAAAAACAAGACCAAACAATCCACAACACAACAACTAATGCCAGAGTTGGTTTAAAGCTCAGTTGGGCATCAGATATCTGTGAATAACTTCTATCTAATTACAAGAAACCTCCTGGCTACATAGGAGTGCATCGCCCTGGGCACAGCACTCCTGCCAGAGACATATGGGTAAAAGAACTGACTGTTTTCAGATTGGTCTTGATGTTTTTACGTAGTATCTATTTGTGATGGATATGACTGATGTATGCTAATGGCAGACAGGAATAAGGCTGCAACTGCAGGTGCATAGAGTTGGTTCATGAGATCTTTTTTAGCCCTTGAGTCCCTGTCAGTCCAGCAACAGAAAATTTAGATCTCCTGCATCTGGATAGTAGTGCAACAAGAAAAAGATTTCTGCTCAAAGGGCACGTTTGCTTTCCAGTTATTAAGCAAGTTTGTCTCAGTTCCTTAATTGAGGGCTATATTGATCCATACATAATGTATGAAAGGAGTTCCACTGTATGCATTTCTTCCCCTTTTTGGGGGATTGGAATGACAACTTTTCTATATCTGAGCAAAGTTAGTTATTTCAACCCTGGTCTCTTTGGCACAAGTAAGTAGATTCCTTTCATAGTTCTTTCAGGCTCTGAGTTCATTTTGGCTGCTAAAGTAGTGGGAGTAGTGGGTATGTTACTTTCTAAAATGTATTTGGTTACAGAGCAAATTGCATTTGAAAAGAACACTGGAACTGTATAGGCTTATCTTTGTGTCTGGTCCCTGCTTACTGCTTTACCGGATACTTTCTTTCTGATAATACATATTTATTAACTTTGTTGAAAGCTTTTTATCAACAACAGCCTTTACCCTATGAGATGCTGTTAATATTTGAGCTTAGTTACTTTCCCTATGTGGGCACTTGCTTGTGATATGGGGAAAATAATTCCTGTTGAAGGGATCTGTAAAGAGTTAATTGTAGAGAATCAAGTCACCTTTGTCACATAAAACACAAAAAAGAACGAATTTTAGATGTAAATGCTAAAACAAGTATAAAAGATTTAAATAAAAGGTTTTATTACAGAATCACAGAATTGTAGGGGTTGGAAGGGACCTCGAGAGATCATCAAGTCCAACACCCTGCCAAAGCAGATTCCCTAGAGCAGGTCACACAGGTAGGTTTCCAGACGGGTCTTGAATGTCTCCAGAGAAGGAGACTCCACAACCCCCTGGGCAGCCTGTTCCAGTGCTCCATCACCGTCTCTGTGAAGAATTTCTTCCTCACATCAGTGCGGAACATCCTGTGATCCAACTTGTGACCATTGCCCCTTGTCCTGTCCCCACAGACCACTGAGAAGAGGTTGGTCATCTCCCTTTGCTCCCACACTTCAAATACTTACAAACATTGATGAGATCCCCTCTGTCTTCTCTTCTCAAGGCTGACCAGCCACAGCTCACTCAGTCTTTCCTCATAGGGGAGATGCTCCAGGCCCTTAATCATCTTTGTGACCCTCTGCTGGACTCTCTCCAGGAGATCCCTGTCTTTTTTTATACCAGGGAGACCAGAACTGGACACAGGCTCTAGGTGAGAACTGACCAGGGCAGAATAGAGGGGGAGGAGCACCTCCTTCAACCTGCTGGCTACACTCTTCTTAATGTACCCCAGGATCCCACTGGCCTTTTGGCCACCAGGGCACACTGCTGGCTCATGGCCAACCTGTCATCCACCAGGACCCCCAGGTCCTTCTCTGCAGGGCTCCTCTCCAGCAGGTCATCCCCCAGCCTGTACTGATACCCACAGTTGTTCCTTCCCAGGTGCAAGACCCTACACTTGCTTTTATTGAAGCTTAGCCAGTGATGATTTTTAATTATTATTTTTAGCTAACCCAGATCATGAAAAACACTTTCCAGTCACTTTCAACAGTAAAATGTGAGGTTTGCAGCGGGGATTGGTTGAAGGTGTGTAGTCATCTGTATGATAGTTCAAACATTTCAGTACACAATAAGCTGCAGGTGTTGGTAGTAGGTGTGATGCCTTTCTATGTTGCTACATCTGAGAACATCAATTTGTCTTTATGTGTACCCTGGTTTTGAGTTAATTAACTTGGGACCAAATTCCTGCAGAGCTTTTTGAACATGAAAATTCTTGTGTGTTCACCTTAAGTCATTAGCAGAGTCAGAAGTCTACATCTAAATGGTTTAGGTATTTATCATGTCAGTTGCAATGTTGTTAAGAATTTTCAAGATCAGTGGTTTTTCAGTCAGACTTATTTCCACTGCCTTCAGAGCATCACCTCTTGTAGCTGTATTTACAGGCTTGTCTTGTTCCTGGTGAAAAGACAGAAATCTGTGTCTGTGCACTGAACTGTAATCGCAAGGGGCCACGTTCGGGGCATTTGGATTTTACCATAGTTCTAACTTAAGCTTTTAGCTGCCGAAGTCTCAGACACAGACCAGGTCTCACCCACCACATCATGACCTAATCCTAACAAGCACATTGAACCCATTGCTCCTCCTGTTCTGACCATGGAATTCCCTACATGCCCGTAATATTACAAAACATGAGGCTGCAGGGATGGGAGGCAGCAGGAGAATAAGGCAACATTTACAGCCTAGAGACAGTCTGTAAATGTTACCTTATTCTCCCAAAAAGAAAGGCTGCAAATAATTGGGCTATATGAAGTTTATCCTCAAAGACAAACAGTATCATCAGCAGAAAATCTGTGGATGTCACTCGCCCAGAATCAAAGAGATCTGAGGTTTTAGCTCCACTAAGTACCACAGGATCTGAACCAGTAGTTCCCAATTCCAGTGGAGGCCCATAGCCATGAGGCTTGGGTATTCTTGAGTTGCAAAAAAGCAACAAAACAAGTTTTTTATGCCTTTTTCTGTTGATGTAATGAATTATATTTCAGTTGGATACCTCTAAGATTTAGATGAAGGCTTGGGTTCTAATTCCTGTTTTAAAGGCTGACTCTGCATTTTTTGTTTAGAAACTCTTGGAATAAAGGAGTTAAGTGTCGTGAATGGAGCTAAGAGTGTTGCATTTCAGTTTCCAGTGGCCCATCTTCAGCAGAGGTGACCCAGGTTATTCCATAGTCTCATGTTCAAAGCCCTCTCCTAGGCAGCAGCAAGCTGTGGAGTTAAGTTGCACAGAGTTTTAGCCTCCCTATCAACTGGACAGGAAGACCTTCTTTTCCTGACAGTAGGAATCTACTCTCAGAAAACTTGAAACTGGATAGAAGAGTTACTAGAGTAAGCCTGAAACAGATATCTACTTGAAGGCAACGCTGTCAGTGTTTAATGATTTGTGTCATTTGGTATGTGGTGGCTCCCTGATAAATGTGCAGAAGCACAGAGTTGTCCTCCCGAGGCAGCCAGTGAATCACCCTGACAAAGCCAAGAGTTTGCTTTAGATGCTGCGGAGTATAAGGTGTGTAACATCAGATGTTTTCAGTTTGGTCTTATGTCTCATTTTTGTCATTTGACGATTATGTAATTTGCTTGGGGCTTGTTCCCTACAGTTTGTGTCATGACAGAAGGATTCTGCATTAATAAATGTCACGCTTTGAATTGTCAGCTTCAGGGACTGCTACCTTACTTCACGACTTGAAACAAAACTCTGCAATGAAGTGTTACTTCAAATTTTATTTCATAGTCTGGAAACCTGCATCTGAACAGTTGTTTGTGGAACTGTGTTGTTGGCACAATCTTTGTTGGTGGACTTGAGTGAACACCTCTAATGTAGGCATAAAAATAATTGTACCTTGTGAGTGTGGAGAGAGGAAGTCCTGTACGACTGAACTCTCTCCATTTCTGTGTAATGTTACAGAAGACCATTTCATCCAACTAGTAGAGCAAAGTCACCTAATGCAAGAATTAGATGTAAGAGAGTAGGATTTCAGCAGGACAGAGCTGTTGGGTACGAAGGTTTTTTTAAGTCAGCAGCTGTCGTGGACCTGCTACCTTTACTAAGAACAAGATTTAGGTCTAGTTTTGCACCCTGGAGCTCTAGTTGAGGAGCCAATGCCTCATTCTAGATTCACCTAGTTTTCCCTGTTTCTGCTAAATTGTGTGGAAACCTGGATTATGGAATTCCTGGAAAAGCGAGATACCTTTCGTCTCGCTAATTTTAGTTTCCTGTCTTCCCGTTAGGAAAGACCACTCCCACATTGGTCCCCTTCAGGAAAAATGCACGTGGCTTATTTGATATTGGAAAGACTTCAGCTGCTCATAATCATAACAGCTTTTGTTCTGCTTTGGTTTTATTTTAAATGGATGGACTGAATCTGCATTGTATATTTATATAATTACCATAAAGCCTGAACAACTCAGAGGTTTTCAAATGAAAGTACATGCTATTAGTAGATTCGAGGGATTCACAGTAAATACATCTTTAGAAGTGTCTGCCTTGGATAGAAATAAAAATTTGAGTTGGGCACCAAATTTCCATTTGGACACCGAGTATAAATTGCTCTCTAGTTTCTGACACTATATTCCTGTAATATACACTGTAACACTCCACAGTTTGCACAGAATTTTATTATATCCAGAGATTCTTCTGTATCTGTTGTCATCCATAGTTTTAAAGTACCCTACCACAGAATTTGGTAACATTGCTTCAGCATTTATATGCGGGCTATTGATTTTCTTAATCAGTATGTCATATTCATATAAGTCATATTCAAGTCATAATCTGTATGTACAGATCTACATACACACACATGGATGCCTAGTACTTGGGGGGCAATATTAAGAAGTTTGCACAAAGGAGGGAGAAGCTTGTCTGAATGCCGCCTCTGAGAGAGCACAACATACGAGTTAATTTTGCACTCTAGTTTCAAATCAGTGTAGGCAGGTAAATATGCACAAAAAAAGAAGCCCAACCTCATTAGTCTAATAAGTTCGATATAGCGATGCTGAAAAAGCCTTTACAAGTAATTATACTATGTAATTTCTGGCACAGCTGGGGACACGGGTGTGGGGGGAGAGAGTTAATTTTTGTCTCTTCCAAGATCTCTCTTCTCTGAATCAATGTGCTCTTCTGTAAAAGTCACCATCTTACACTCCAAGAACTGCTAGCTGTTGAGACTGACTTGTGCTGTTCAGATTTTAAGCATGGCTAACTATCGGTAGTAGTGCTTAACTTTTTTACTTTCTGGTCTGAGGTGCAGTTTGGCAAATAAAAAAGGTCTGATTAGAAAAACACAGATTCTAGTGGTAACAACTGTTAGATAATTAAATTGTAGTTTATCTTTAATGTCATAAATCAAATGGAAAATGATTAAGCAGTGTGCACAAATATTAAATATTGGTCTGAAAAAGTTGCAGATCAGTACTGCTCAGCATAAGGACTAGGAATTTAGGCTCTCCTTGAGGAAAAAGCTAAGTAAATATGCAATGCAGTCAGATTAGAGCAAGTGCAGATTATTCTTCCCTGCTAAGAATAAAACCATTTTGATCAAAGCTGCTGTGTGTTAAGAATGGTATATTACATTTTACTCCCTTTGAAATGTAATGATTTATGGTTCACCTGATATTTAAATTGGAAGACTATAAGGGAGAAAGAGCATAGTTTTTGACATAACTTTTCCACTTAGTTACTAAATAACTAAGTCTAAACTTAAACCAGCAAACCAAAGGGAGTAATTTAACAATCTGGGCTGCAAACTACAAAGCCTGTGTTGTATTTCCACATTAACATCTTTGATTCATTGTTTCTTCTTGTTAATGAAAAGATAGAATTGATTACTGTGCCACACAACTACATAAGAAAGAAAGTATAAAAACTTTTTATTGTTGGAACTATCCCAAAAAAACTGAAATCATCCTTTAAGTTTCCAAGTTTAACTTCATATTGTGAAATTTCACCATTCAGGGCATGGGCTTACAGTCTTTTCCAAACACAGAATAGCATGGTAGTCATTGTTTAGAAAGGAGTAAAATGAAAGTATATGTAACATTTGAACACAGAAACCATTGTCACCTTTTGCCTTTGAACTTTTGTATCGCCGTTATAAAAGAAAAAGGGTAGTTGTATTAATGATAAACTGCTATAGGAACCTGGCATCTCTGCAATTTACCTTATAGAAGGTTGTTTTTTTCCCTAAATATATACATATGGCTTCATGGGAAAGAAACACTGTAGTTAGGCTTCATAGGTTTCTTCCTTTACCCATTATTCCAAAGTCTCTGCAGAGCAAACTAATGCTTTCCCCCTGCTTTTGAAAGGGGCTATGTGAACAATTTTACCTTCGGGTTTTTTCATTGCATTTGCCAGCCCGCAGTCTACTGATAGATTTTTGTAGCCAGTTAATACAGTTAAATTGATGTTGCTGCTTTGTCAGGTGCTGTTCCCCAGCTTTGATGACAAAAGTAGACAGATGAATGGGGGGAAGGGATCATTTTGTCAGGATGAATTTAGAACATAAAGAATACGTTAAATTGACAGCGTTGCAAGATGAAGTCTTTGCCTGTGTCCTCAGAGGCTCAGTTCCTTCTTGCGCCTCTTCCCCAGCTCAGGCCGAACAGTAACTTCTGTGTTTGCCTTTCTTTTTTCTCATTTTTCCTCGCCTTGCTTACATTGCACCTAATAAATGGAAAGCTGCAGATGCTTTGTGACAATGTTTGGTGCCTATTAACCTTAAGTATTAATTTAGAAGTGTTTTCCATGCACAGCTTACAAGACAAATGTAGACCAATTGGTTGTTGTTGGTTGTTACTGGTTTTTGTAGCTGCTGGGAGCCCAAAATAAAACTTTGAAGCCTTAACCATTATGTAAAAGATGGAGTGGCGCAACTATTTGTGGCATCTGGGTCTATTGATTTACTGCAGCCTGTCAGTGTTAGAGGGGTGTGCTGCTACGTCAGCTGCGCACTCTATTGTTTCAGCTGCTATGGCCTTTGTGTTTGATCCTGTCAGTGCTTGCGTCAGTGATGCATATCATCGCCTGTGTGATGTCAAAGTGTGGGTGTTCGGTTATAGAGCCATAGTTAACCTAATGTGCTGCAGTAAATCCTGAATGCTATTTCCTCCTGGGGATAACAGTGATTCATCGCCGTTCACATTAGACTAATGCTAAGTATAGCAGTGTTCATGAGCCGCAGTATCCACACAGATTAGTATCAAAGTCCTTGCAGCTTTCTGAACACAACGCCAGAAAGTGTTTTCCTTGCAGCCAGATCTGTGTGCACACCTCGTTTCTTAGGTGTAAACTGATTAGCAGTGCAGCTGAAGGTAAATCCTATGAAAGGATTGGGCTGAAGTGATCCTTTATAACTTAATTATGCTAATTAACATAAATGCTTTCAGCTGAAGAACTTGGCTCCTACCAGCCAACGATTATCGGTAGGTTACAGTAAAAAACAGAGCGGCAGGCCTGGGGGATGGCTGAGGAACCCTTCTCCAGTGGAGGTGCTGCCCCCCGAAAAACGCCCTGCTCCTTGAGCGAGGCCTGGGGTTGCGTCGCTGCTTGTGCCGAGGGGCTGCGGCCTGGGTCCCGCCGCGGCCCGGGTAGGGCGGAGCGAGGCGGAGCGGAGCGGGCAGCCGCGCACCTGAGCGAGCTGAGCTGAGTC
>VXBZ01001964.1:177642-234824 GCA_013399135.1 Heliornis fulica
GCTGTGGTGGCTGGAGAGGAAAAAAAAAGTGTGTGGGGGGGAGGAAAGCCCGATATGAGGAACCCGAGGGCTGCGAAACCCCTCTCAGGGTGATCCGCGGGCCGCGGAGGGGGCGGCGGCCGGGCCGGGGGTTGAGGCGAACCCGGAGCCCTGCAGGGAGCAGGAAGGCTGTGCGCTGGGAGGCCATTACGAGCCCGGGTTTATAAGAGCGGGGCGGTGGGCGGTACTGCCCCGGAAGAGTATTCCCTCACGCGGGCGGTGAGCCAGCGCGGGGTTCGCCCATGCCGGGAGCGTTTCTAAGGCGCTGGCAACGGAGCGAAGCTTAATGGTTAAAATAGAAAGAAGGGGGTCTCTCCCTAAGGCAGGCGGTGGCGGTGTCTTCGAGTTTCCGGGAGTTATTGGGTTTAGATCCCAGCGATTATGCAGCGCCGGTGGTTCTGCGTTCGCAGCGGCTGTAACAAGCGTAACGAAGTGTCCAGAGCCTGCTCAAACAGACGTGGTGGAGAACCTCGGAGGAGCTGTACCTGGGAGGGGAGGGGTGCCTCCCGCTGTTGGGGTTTTTATTTATGTCTGTCTTGTGTCAGGTCACGTATTCAGACGTTTATGTGATCTTGGGTAGACGCTTTGCTCTTTGTGTTTTGGGATTTATTTTTCTTTTTAATCTTAAGACAAAATTCTTACGTAAGGGCGTCATAAGTTTTCCTTTTCATAGTAGTTAATAGCAGATTTCAGGGTAATAATAAACTAGGAATGTGGTGAAACATCTGTTTCTTGGGTTCAGTGGAATTAAATAAGCCTGCACTGTGTCTGATGAGTCATTTCTCAGGTATAAAGTATAAAACACGTTTATGTGGTTTTGATTCCTATTTTTCACTCCTTAGATAAGAGAACTTCTGTACCTGAAAACATATAGAAGTCTTGAGACCTTTTACAACCATCAAGTCATCAACATTCATAATACAGTGATTTGGATGAAATGAATTCCATTTGTGTTCAATATAGAATAGTAAATGTTTGCTTAACTCAAATTCCTGATGTTGTTGTTTGCTGGTAGTTCAAAATCAGTCTCACTTCATGGTAAAACCCACTGGTGGTGTCATGGACCAGTCTGATACCTAAAATCATGAAGATGCATCTTGCAATGTGTTTCACTGAAGCAGAGCCAAGACTTTCATGTTAGCTGGTTTTGAAAGGAAAAACAAGTCTGTTTTTACTGTATATTAGAACTTTAGATACAGGAAAGCACTTTTTTTTCCATTTTTGCAGGTATATTTTCTATCAAGAAATCGTTTAAATTCTCTGCAGACACTTTATGTCAATTAAAATATATGAAAGCTGCTGACTTTTTTCCCCCATGTTTTTAATTTTCTTGGATGTTCTCCTGCAATCTAACTTCATTCCACTGCTTCACCCTTAAATCTTCAATATTAAAACCGAATTTTCATTAATTCTGGAAGTTGAAAATGCTAAAGATGGGATGCAACTTTTCAAAATACTAATTTGACTCTATCTCTACTCTGCAAGGATTTTTCACGTTCTTCCATTGCTTTCATGTCTTTATTTTTGTGACTGCTACATTATGGGTATACTGAAAATGGCTTTTTGGATCAACCTTTGTACTAGATTGGAGATGAACATGGGATTTTTTGTTTGTTTGTCAGAGATTAAAGCACTAAATAAATAAGCTTTAAAGAGATTGTTAAACAATATTCTTTAAATGTTGAATTTATTTTTAGCAAGCCAAACACGGATACCTGCCAGTTTATGAAGAAACAGTCCGTGCATGTTTGAGTTCCTTCATCCCTCAAAGACACTGAGTTTGCTGTAAAAAGTTCAAGTAGCTATAGTCTTAATTCTGCATCATTTTATCAAATGCAAAATTTAAATTTTTTTAAAGCTTTTGTTCATTATAGAAAAACTACAGATAAGCCATGCAAGAGACAAGCTGTGTAAAATCCACCTTCTTACATAAGAATTTAAACCATTATTTGGTTGAATGGCAATTTATTATAAACTTCCATTGCTGTTTGAATTTATTTTTAGCAGATGCTCTGTAGCACTTCCTCAGCTTCCCTCATTGCATTTCATTTCACTTTGATTTCTTTTTAGCACTTCATGCTCGGGAGAAACTTTAACTGGAACATTTTTGTCATTCAGCTGAGCAAAAAGGAAGCTCAGTTCTCAATTTATAGCTTACTGTAGCCTTTCTGTTCTTTGTTGTTACACAGTTCAGACAATTCAGTAAATCTTTCAATTTTGACCTTGTTCTTCAAGTTTCTTCCCCCATTGTGGGTTAAAATTTCATTAATAATAAATCTGGGAATCTTTTTAGGTAATACATATCAGAACTTCTGTATCTTATCCTGAAGAAGTCCCTATAGTGTGTGTAATCAAGTTGGATACATACTTTGCTTTGCATTTACTCAGTGCTTTCCATTTACAGATCTTAACTCAGTTTATTAAACATTAATGTGGAACTATGAACACCCTTTCAGAGCAGTATTGAAACTCCACTAAGAGTTTAGTGCTTTTGGTAGCTCCACTACTCTGAATTGGAAGTTTGGAGAATGCAGCCTGGAGCACCTGAATCCTAGCCTTATGCATCTGCTGCAAAACCTACTCAGATTATATCATGTTTCAAGTTTTCTTTAATAATTAAACTTCCGCGATTGTTGCCTTGTGTATTTTAAACACAAGAATGTAAGGTTATCTGTAGTTAGTCCCTCTTAAATCCTGGGCCAGTGCATGTACCCTCATAGAAGGCAGTATCAGATACTAAAGGCTAGGGCAGGCACACAGAAGTACCTTTCTTGTTTCTAGCTTCCTGCATGAAAAGTAATACATGTATTTTTTTACAGCTCTTAATGGATTGCTTCTCTTGTTTTGCTTAACAATTTCTGAACTTAACCTTCAGTTCCCTAAAGCAGCGAGTTACACGGTTTGTTTGTGTATTTCACGAGAAATTGCTTTATCCGTTTTTAATCTTTTTACCTGTTTACCTCATTTAATACCTCTGGCTCTTTCACATGAGAAACTGTAAATGATCTGTCTTCTCATTTTTAGGCAGTTTTTGGGTCCTTGTTTTTAATAGGTCTTTTGTTGATGGCCCTTTTACATTTTAAGAAGAATCCTGTCGCTTTATTCTTTCCGGATGAACAGGTGGAAAGCCAGCATAAGCTTCTCCTTGGGTTGGGTTATGTTTGTTTGTTTTATCCTTTTCTAGTTCTGTATATTCTTTTTGAAAGGTGTAAGCAAGCACTGCATATAGTGCTCAAGGTGTTGAAGTGCAGTGTGGGTTTACAGCATAGCATAGTGAAGTTTTCTGCTTGTTCTCTGTTTTGTTAGTAATGGTTTTTATTGTTGTCTTTATTTCTGTGAGTGCCACTGAACAAGCTTAGCTGGTCTTTCTGTAGAAACGCGTGGTAGCTCCATAGTAGCTTATTTGCAGCTAATTTACAGAAGATCACAGAATCACAGACTTTTTGTTGTTCTTGTCTAGTTGCATTACTTGGTACTGTTTTGACTGCTTTTTATCATCTGATCATTGAGTACTGTGAGATCCTTTGCAGCTTTCTTGGTGCATGCCAGAGATTTCTCACCTTGCTATTTTCTTTTCAATAAATTTTGTTAATATATTTTTAATTTTTGCATGCCTTGGGCCCCCTTTGGTCACTCTGAGCATTTTGAAAGCTAATCATTCACTTAATTCTTGTTCTTAAGCCAGTTAGGTACTAGAGAGAACCCCTTTTTAACCAAAGGCAGCATTGCTCCTTTAGAAGTCTTTGAGAAAGGTTGTCAAAAGCTTGTAGAAAATCCAAGTATGTGACAGCGTTCCTGCACACTTTGAAGGTATCAGATTTTTTAGACACTAATTTCTCTACAAATGCCACCTCAACATATCCCCATTGCGTCATGTTTATGTGTCTGCAAACTCTTCTAAATTCTGCAAATTCTTTCCAGTTTGCACGGTATAAGCATCATCATGGTACCACAGATTTTCCCATTGTAGTAGACTTACTTGTTTGAATTACATTGCCTTTCCCCTGGAACCTTAAGTTAGTGTCCTGTTTGTCACTTCTCTGGTACCCAGGCTTCTTTAGGTGATAAGACCATAGTAACAGATTGGTTTTCTTTCCAGCTTTTAACTGAAACTCATTTCAGCAGTTTGTTTTTAATATTGAGAGGTTTGTTGTCATTGTTTTAAAGTCTCTCCTATTGTGTTTTCATCTTGGGATGCTTCTTTTGATTTGTCACTCGTCAAAAAGTTTTTATTTTGTGAGCCTACTGACAGAGAAGGAAGAACTATCTGCTGGTGTGGGGTTTTCTTGGGTTTTGGGGTTTTTTTAGTTAATTTCTGGGGTTTTTTTACTGTTCCTGAGATTTCTGAGAGCAGTCTTTGCTATGATTTTATCTGTACATTTCGTTGCCTTTGTTTATCCATATTATCTTTATATTTTTCACAGATGCTTTGCAGTTCAGTATGTTCTTTGAACTTTCCCAATTAATTGGTGCTGTACTGATTATTAATGTAACCCTTTTAGGTCCTGCTCAGGTTCCAATGATGTCCCCAAATGGTTCAGTGCCTACTATTTATGTGCCTCCAGGATATGCCCCACAGGTATGTCCTTTCATTTGATTCTTATTTTATTTCTTTTTCATGCAAATTATAGGAGTAGAACCAAAATAGCTAATTCAGGCTTTAGTTTCAGATTCACTGTGGTCAGGCAAGTAAATAAGGGGAGATGGAGTCGCTTTGTGATGAGAGACTTCTCATGCTGTATATGTGCATGTTTAATTGTATATTAACTACTTGACAATAACAAGCATAGTTCCTTACTGAGTTTAGGTTCCTAATCTACTCTGTGCCCTCGGAACATAAAATATAACCATGACCCACATAGTTCATTATGTTAGAATCTGTACTGGATTCTGGGTTAGTGGTTGTTTTCTTTTGGCACCAACTCAATTTTATATATACTTATATAGTTCCATGTCTGGGAAGTTCCCTGCAGACAAAGGAGTAAAACAGCAGTCAGAAAAGGTGTAGCAAAAATATGGGGGAAAAAAAGTCAGCTGCCCATTTAGGCTAAGTTATTGTGAAATATGTGTTTCCACTACTTCTCTGAAAATGGGGCTTTGATTTTCTGTGCTGTACAATTCCTAATTTAGACACCTGAAAATTAAATGTGAGCTAGATAACCTGGACAGCCTTTAAAGTAGATTAAAAGGATGATTCCTCCTGGCTATTTTTGATGCCTGTACTATAATGAGATGTGTGGCTTTCTAGATGTTGTCTCCTTCCCTCAGCTGTAGAGCAAGCCTAGGGGTTAGTAGGGCAGGCCTGGAAGTTAGAGCAGATGAATACCACTCCCCATAATTTGAGGCTTTCTCATGATGTTCTTTTGTTGTAACCAGTGACTCAGCGTGTGCCTCATGGTGCTCACAGAGAAGAGACTGCAACACATAAAATACAAGCAGAAAATCTTCATCGTCCAGCAAATGTTGCACACGTTATTTGAAGCGCATAAAAGAAATAGTCCTCTAGCAAAGGAAAAGGCTGTTAGGTTAGGCAGGCTCATGCTCTGTGGTTTTAACTTTCATCTGTTGAAAGCTGGCCGATAAGTTGATTTGTGCATCCTTCATAGCTGAGTCCCCAAACAAGCAGAAGAAAAATGAATTAAAAATAATCATGAAAGCCTGTTTATCTTCACCATAAAAAGTCTTCCATTTCTATTTAGAATTCATTTTTTAAAAAACAAGAGAATATTTGAAGTGAAGTTCTGAATGTTACCATATTTCTTGAGTATTTCATTTCGGTTGATGAAATATCTAATGTTTAAAAAGTTGTGTAACCAGTGACAATATGAATAATCTTTATGAAATGAATTTATCCTTCCTTTGAGGGCAGCTTAGCAGACAGGCTGAAGGACTGGACTTTGCTGAGGCACACTTGTCAGCTTTTCATTGGAGCTCGTTAGTACATGGATTATGCGAACACAGTGCCCTGACTTTTGAACTGAAGGTGCCTCACATCTGTCCAGCTCAGAGTACAGGTGGAATGAGCTCATGTCTGCTGTTTTCATCTGAGTAGAAGCATCATAGTCTGGGAAAATGTGTATTTTATAAGCCTTCTGAAGTATTTACTGCTGACAAAACATACCAGCCGTTGTGGTTTTATGATGGAAGTTCCTGTTACAAGCCAGAAGATTTGCTAGTGGTCTTGCAAACAGGAAAGTCTAATACCGTTGAGCTAAGAGTTATCCCAGACTTAATACAGTCCCAGAAAAATAACTTACATGTTTCTTCAGACATAATATATTTTTAAATGTCAGCAACTGCAGGTATGTTTTGAGAGAAATTGGAAACCAGCTAAATGTCTAAAGCCATCAGCCTGGAAGAACAAGTTCAGCATAACCATCTTTTGTCTATCCGTTTTCACATACTTGTTATACCTCTGCTTGCTTCAGTCCCTGGTTGGCAGTGATACAGCATACTGTCCTCTGTTGGAGGTTGGGGAAAACTACAGAGTAAAGGATATTTCTTTTTTCTTATATTGCATAAAAAGCAATTCATAAATTGATTTACTTCTCCCTTTCTTTCCTTTTCGAGCTGCAGTTCTAAAACTCTGAAAGAAAGCCCATCTTTATTCATGCTCTCCAAGCTGTTTTCCTTGTCTATAGTGTGTTTTCCAGTGGTTGGCTCATTCAAGCAAGGAGGCCTACAGGTTTTGCTACCACAGTCAGGATAATATATAACTTGTTTCTTTCTTTATTTAACTTAAGATCACAGAATCACAGACTGCTTTGTATTGGGAGGGATGTCAAAGCCCATCTAGTTCCAACCCCCTGCCATGGGCACGGATATCCTTCACTAGACCAGGTTACCCAAAGCTCCATCCAACCTGGCTCTGAACACAGACAGGGAGAGAAGATGATACTTGACATGATACATTTAGTGCTCTTTGGAGGGTTTTTATCTGTGTAGTTGCCTAGTAGAGGCTTACTATTGAGTTCATGTTTGATTTAGAGGCACAGTTACAGACGTATCAAACTCTTCATTTTATACTATTAAACTTAAGGTGCCTGCTGCTATGAATTTGGTATCTATTTCCAAGTTAGGAGTTGGAAGGGACCTCAAAAGATCTATTTCTGAGTTACTTAAGCTGTTAGCAGACCCAAGAAAACAAATAAATTATGAACTAAGTAGCCTGTTTTTTTATGGAAACTGCTTTCTGTGTAATGTGAATGTGCTAAAAAATCATTATAAATCACAAATTTTTTGTGTAAGCAAAAAGGACTTCAATAATTAAAACTACACTTCAGTGTCTAAAGAATTCCATTGGACAGCAGAAGTTCTAGTCATATCTATTGCTGTTAATATATCCTGCCTTTAGATACTACACAGCTATGGAAGCATATATATGAATTGTAGCGAAATTACTTTTCCAGTAAGGGAGATTTTCTGTATACTGAAAATAGACCATTTTTTTAAAGTCACACGGTCCATATGCATCTTAAAGCTGTGATCACTTAGTTAATTTACAGTAATTTCCAGTTTCCTGTGTAAGGTGGGATCAGCTCCATTGTGTACATACTTTCATATCTTCTGAGTGCGACTGAGATCATCATTCTACCATTACAGCAGAACCATACAGCTGTGTCTGCATAACTGTCTGACTCAATACAGCACTGAAGTTTTGATACAGTTTCCTAGACCAGCCTTGCTTACCTGGTCTTGATTCAGCTAGCAGGATAATTTTGAGATGCACAAATTAGATCACTGTTAGAAAAAGCAAAAGCAGAACCTTAATTCCAGGTGTACAAGGTGCACACCAACTCCTAATGGAGATACGGTAAAAACAGTGATTTGATTCCAGGTGCCATGGACTTGGTGGAAATGTTCACACCAGAGCACGGGACTAAATATAGCCAAGAATAATCACAGAACGTTAGGAGTTGGAAGGGACCTCGAAAGATCGTCTAGTCCAACCCTCTGCCCAAGCAAGATCACCTAGATTAAATCACACGGGAACACATCCAGGTTGGTCTTGCATGTCTGTAGAGAAGGAGACTCCACAACTCTCATGGAACTTCCTGTGCTCCATCTTGGACCCGTTGCCCCTTGTCCTGTCATTGGCCATCAATGAGAAAAGCCTGGATCCATCCTCCAGACACTCCACCTTGACATTTATAAACATTAATCAGGTCACCACTCAGTGTCCTCCAAGCCGAAGAGACCCAGCTCCCTCAGCCTGTTCTCAGAAGGAAGATGTTCCACTCTGTCATCTTGGTGGCCCTGTGCTGGACTCTTTCAAGGAGTTCTATGTCCTTCTTGAACAGAGGGGCCCAGAACTGGACACAATATTCCAGATGATAATAACCTTAAGCTTTAACAGTGGTGCTGAAAGCAGCTTTGCATTAAGTGCTTTGATCTGTTGATCTACTCCTGTTGCACAGGGTTACTCATTGGTGTATGTGTACATGCTCCCACCTCATTTCAAGTGTCAATGAAAACTTATGACATAGGGTTAACTTGTCCCCTGCTTTTGAATGTAGACATGATATTCCAGATTCCTTTTTATTCTTTTTTTGAATGAATGTTACATCCAGAAACTGACATTGCAGTTTCTGATGTGTCATTATTTTACAGTATTTTATTAGGAAACAGAGAACAATTTGTTCATTTGTATTCTGGGCACTGAAGATAATTACACCATGATACAACTAAGGCAGATTATGCCAAGATCATGCCTAGGTATTACCAACAGTCCTGTATTTTTTGTGAATTTACTCATAGCGATACAACTAAAGAGGATCATGATGTCGGTCTTCCCTGTCTATGATGTGCTTCAGGGAGGGACCATTGTTTCTGATTCAGTTCATGACCAGCGCTTGTTTTGTGAAGAGTATTTTCTGATTCAGTACTTCTGCAGTATGTGCCTTTGTTCCCACTCTTCACCAGACCCCTGTGTGCTGCAGACCCCAGACGTGTTACGTACACCATGCACAACACACAGAAATCACAGGCTAGGCTGGGTTGGAAGGGACCCCAAGGGTCATCAAGTTCCAACCCCCACGCCACAGGCAGGGTCACCAACCTCCTGGCCTGTATCTAGACAAGGTTTCTCAGGGTCCCATCCAACCTAGCCTTGAACACCTCCAGGGTTGGGGCATCCACCACCTCTCTGGGCAGCCTCTTCCAGCACCTCCCCACTCTTCATGTAAAGAACTCCCCCCGTTATCTAACCTAAACCTTCCCCCCTCTAGTTTAAATCCACTCCCCCTTATCCTACCACTATCTGCCCTTGTAAAAACCTGGTTCCCTTCCTGTCTATGTCCTCGCCTGGTTGTATCTGACATCACCACACTTACTCTTGTCATGGGACTGCATATGCTGCTTTTGTTTCTTTGAACCTGTAGCACCATTGCTAAGGGCTGCACTGAGGTCCCTCAGCAGAAGGCCATCCTGTCACAGCACCCTTTTGCCATTTGTGCACTGGCCTTACTGCACACCAGAGCCTGGCAGAAGCTGCCACAGAGTGTTTTTGTATTTTTCCCCTATTTGTAGTGATAGGACAGGGGCAATGGCTTTAAACTAAAAGAGGGGAGATTTAATCAGATACAAAGAAAAAAAATATGTTGACTGTGAGGGTGGTGAGGCCCTGGCACAGGCTGCCCAGAGAAGCTGTGGCTGCCACCTCCCTGGCAGTGTTCAAGGCCAGGTTGGATGGGGCTTTGGGCAACCTGGGCTAGTGAAGGGTGTCCCTGCCCGTGGCAGGGGTTTGGAACTGGAAGATCTTTGAGGTCCCTTCCAGCCCAAACCAGTCCATGATTCAATTTTCTGAATATGTGGCTTCCTTCAAGGTGCAAGATGTTTTAACAGGGAAGGTGGGGAAGTTTTTGTTTAAAATTACCATCCTGCTATGTTTTTCTTGCATTCCCAGCTTAATGCAGGTGATAGTACAGTGTGACAAGTTAGTGTTGGTGGACTGGGTTGGACACCAAGACCACTGTTGTGCCTTTTATCTTGCCATTTAGGTGGATCAAGGTCCCTTCACCCACTAAACCACTTCTGGGGAGCAATCTAGGTGTTTATACTGTCAAGCATGCTGTAGCAGTGTAAAATACAAACAGTGGGAGTGAGTGTGGAAACAGGACCCTGGGGGGAAGCTAGGCTCATGCCATAAATATACCTGGTTGTTTATAAGGTGGTGTTACAGTCAGATTTTTTAAAAACAGTATTTTTCCCTCACCACATTTGGAAATTAATGACATTATTGCATTTAGTGCACTTAACAGAGATAACTCTTTAATTGTCCGTGTCTTTTTTTGTTATGCTCTCCTGTTTTCCTTTTCTCACATTGAAGGGTAGCGCTGTTTCTCGGTTTGTGTAAGTATCTATAGAAACATAGCTTTCAGGCTGTCGTTTCTCTGCTGATGTGTGGTATCTCTCACTTTCCAGGTTATTGAGGATAACGGCGTTCGAAGGGTTGTGGTGGTTCCCCAGGCTCCAGAATTTCATCCCGGTGGTCACGCAGTGATACACAGGCCTCCGCATCCCCCACTGCCTGGCTTCCTTCCTCTTCCAGCAATGATACCCCCTCCACCACGTCATATATACTCACCCGTGACCGGAGCCGGTGACATGGCAACGCAGTACATTCCGCAGTATCACACCTCACAAGTATATGGGGATCTGGGTAAGTAACTAATTGAATGTTGCGAGTTTTATCGTAGAAAATAATTCTCTGCTTATTTCCAGCATCTGTGACGCTGATGTATGGGCTTTATCAAGCAAGACTTACAGCTTGATTGAGTGCTGCACACAAAAGTTTTATGAGGATACCAGTCTTGTTTTTACTGAGCTTATTATTCCAGAAGTTCTTTTAATTAGTTTGACTTGTCTGTTCAGTGATCCATTGAACATACAGATTGTTTCTTTTGTGTATTAGTTACAGATTTGCTCAGGAAAGTAAAGCAGGAAGGGTTTGTAGTGATTCAGCTGATGACTTCCCCTGAGATTCAGCATTTAAATCCATACCTGAGCACTGTCTGATATATCATTGCAACTATCCTGTTTGAAATATGAAACAGGAGTTCTTAGTATTGATTATGAAAAAAACGTTTGCTGTTTCTTGTAGAACTGTATGTATTTAGTCCAACGTCTGGACTGAACTCCAACTTGAACCATCAGGTGCTACAAACCTAAACTTAATACTGTAGTTGAGGCTGCCTTTGGTAGTGCTATTGATTTTAACTCTATATAGTGGCAAAGCATGTGTACTAACTCAGGGGTTGAGTTGTTAGATTAATATTTACATTTCTGGTAGATTTGCTTTTCCTTAGATAAACTTCTGCTGTAAAGCAGGTGCAGACCTTGAAAGGCTTTCAGAGAGCAATGCCAGGTTCTTGTTTTAGAGAAAGAAGCTAGAAGCTGTGGAGGGGTAGATCAAACACAACTTTGTCATGTCACTGGAGATGCACAGATTCTCAGTGATCTGTCCTACTACTGAAATCATCTGAAAATGTTCTTTGTGTAGTCACTGGTCTTAAACAGCTGTGATGTATAAAGCTGTCAGATAAGAATATACCAATATCTTGATCTTCTTGTTATTCATAGTGTTTCTCTATTCTTAAGCTATACTTTATTTCTTCCTAGAACTACTTTGATAACAGTATATTATTAAATGCTCTTTGGGTGTTTATTTATAGTTGTATTAATTTCTTGGTTCCCTGTAGATGGCAGTTGTTGGCTAAATTAAGAGATTGTAGTATGATAATTAAATTCATAAAAGATAAAGGATACTTCATAATGGAATAGTATTTTTCAACTCCTGCTGCTAGGTTATATCCCTTTAAATATTAATCCAGTGATAATTTGCTAATCTGATGATGTAAAAATAAAAATAAAGTGAGATTCTCTGAGTTTGCTTTGATGTAAATATGCATGTCAGTGCCCCTGTATTTAGGGAATTCCAGGACTAGGAATGCTTTAATT
The DNA here is from genome assembly GCA_013399135.1 of Heliornis fulica. Taxonomy (NCBI): domain Eukaryota; kingdom Metazoa; phylum Chordata; class Aves; order Gruiformes; family Heliornithidae; genus Heliornis; species Heliornis fulica. Next base: position 189,640 of record VXBZ01001964.1, read on the forward strand.
TGTTACGTATTTGTTATAGGTTTCCTGTTTAATTCTGGGCCACTGACTTTGCCTATGGCTTTCAGAAGTCAAAGCCCACAGTTAGGCTCCTAACTCCTTAAATACCAGTTTAAGGGGAAGAAACTCAGAAGTACTTAGAGCACAGTAGTTCTCTAACAAGAGCACCTGAATCTCTAAGGGTAGTAAAAAATCAAATTTCTCAATAGTCACCGCTTAGCTAGTAATCCTCTCTAATAAATTTCCTGGGAATTAAGCTGACCTAAAGAACCAGAAACTGAAAAGTTCTCTAGCTTTGTTATTTTTATCCGTCTTGAAAGGAAGTTATTATTTGTTCTCCTTTTCTATACATCCTAGAACATAAGAAATAAAAAATAATGAACTTTATTCTTCAGACTGAGTGATCCAACTTCTGTGCTGGTTTTAAATGTCATATTTTTTGTTTGTTTTATTTTAAAGCTCTCATCATTTATCTTAGGTAGGGTTACAGTGAGGAAAGAGTTGGTGCCATGTGATACACTGTTATAAAGTCTGGAGTTAGTAAGCTGCTCCTAAACATAAAAGCAAAATGAGTAAGCATTTTTGGACAGAAAGGTTCAGCAAGCTGCAGCTTAGGGGTTTTTTTTCATCAGCCTGGTACTGACTTCTGTGTTTGGGAAACTGTTACCCAAAGCCACATTCTGACTTAGAGTCGGCACCTTGGTGTTTCTGCAGCATTGCCATGGATTACAGTGTACAGGTATAGTGTACATACAAGACCTAGCCATACTGGCTTCTCTTCAGTCTTTTAGTGTCTTTCAGCTGCCCTGTGCTTTCAGGGTTGGTTTTTTTTTTTTTCTCTCTGTTGATTTCTGCTGGATCACTCTTAGAATAACAGAATTCTAGTTGCATTCCAAAACTTCTGTTCTGAGCAAACTTCCTCCCATGTTAATAAAGTAGCATGGATTTTCTGTGTTGACTTTATTCTGTGCTTTACAGCTCAAGGAAGATTAAAGAAACATTTGAAGAATAATTTTTAGTCCAAAAAAAATATATGGAAAGACTGCAACTTTTTCTCACCTAAAATGTTGATAATGTCCAATTAGTATATATTAGTTTACCTGCTGGTCATTTCAGTTTTCCAGCAGGAGTGCACACTTTACACACGTAGCATTTTTAAATAAATTCTTAATTGCAATCTGTTAAAATTACTTTTAACTTTTTTTTTCTTCTGTGCTTTCATTTAGATACTCTGCCTGCTCATGGAAGATCCAACTTTAGAGATGAAAGGTCCAGTAAAACATATGAAAGGTTACAAAAAAAATTAAAAGATCGACATGGAACTCAGAAGGATAAGTTAAACAGTCCTCCATCATCTCCTCAGAAATGTCCTTCTCCTACAAGTGAACATAATGGGCTTACAAAAGGTCAGGATGCAGCTGGTATAAGCACAGGTTCTGCCAAAAGCAAGTATCTGGGTAAAGGAAAAAGCAATTCTCAGACAGACACAGAAGTAGAAGGTAAGTGTTAACAAAGTAATATGTGTGTATATATATAACATATTCAAGTCTGGTGTCTGGCTGAGCATAGATTTGTAGATAAAATACCACACTTTGCCGGTCTGGAAGTTGAGTAGTAGCCCGTAACTGCCCTGACTTGCATACGGAGGAGTTAAGGGCAGTTGACCTGCCCCTCACATAGCAGCGTTGGGCCTAAGAGGACAAAACCGCTGACATGGAAGCCTCCACGTAGATTTGAGCAAATCCTATTGGTCATTGGCATGGTTTTGCTCCAGTCAGCAGCCGAGAGCATGTGCTCACCTGTCCCCAAGAACAGTTTCTTGACACAGCACAGGGAGAGGGAAACAGTAAATGACAGAATACACAAATGGTGATAACACAAAGCATTTTACCAACCTGATAGTTGACCAGCCAGAACTGAGACCATCCTGAAGCCACATAGACCTGCCCCTCCTTGACTAGCCCCCTTTTATGGGGAGTATGGCTACTTTCCATGGTATGGAAAACACCCTTAGCCACCAGCTCAGCTCACCCATGCTCACTCCTTGTGAAAATTATCCTAGCTGAAACCAGGACAGTCACACTTTGTAACACTGTTTGAAGAAAAAATCTGTATTTTGTTGAGAGCTATTGGTACTTAGATTTTAAGGAATCACTGAGTATTGATAACCTGCCTGACATGGCTGAAAACATGAAAGAATCAGGTGTCTGGTACAGGAAGCCTACATTCAACTTGCTAAAAAGCAGTTTTTGTGAAAGAGGTATTGTTGTCTAGAATTCACATAATGCCTGTCCCTACCAACTCATTATTGAAAGGCTTTTGTAGAAGACTAGTCCTCACACTAGTCCATGTGAGATCATGTTTTCTAAGATGCTACCATACAGAGTGTGTTTATTGTTTGAATACCTTTATTTACCTGCAAAGCTTGTGATCTCATAAATAGACTGAATTCCTTCAGTCTTGGTCATACAGTCATTGTCAGATGTGATAATGTGTCACTATGCAACTTTCAGGTCACTGGCCTAGCATTCTGAACACAATGTCAAAGACTTGTCATCAGCCAAGTACAATTTTCTCAGATTAGGGGAGATGTAACTAGTGATGCTGAGGGAAACAACCCGTGATTTTCTCAACTCACTAAAGTTTGCTTCGAGGTGATGGTTTTGTGCCATGGTATGTTAGATTGCTGTAAACCATGTGAATGACCAGGAAATCTCAACCTAAAAGAGCTGTTTAAAAACATGTGTAAGGTGAAAGCTTAGTATCAAGAAACCTTTGAGATAGTACCTGAATTCAGAAGTTGGGAACTGTTGCTCCAAACGTGAATGAATACTTTTCTCTAGTTCCAGAGTGGCCTTTGTCTTGTTGTCTGTCTACTTTCTGTTGTTAATTATCTGTGAGTTAACTCTACCAAGGCACAGGTGATGAAATGTCCTGTTGCTCACATATGTTGGGAAAATTATGTTAACAATTTCTTAGACGTAGTGTTACCAGCAGTCCTCCACATGATGTGCAGTAACTTAAAGTACTGTAACTTGACTGTGTCTACATCCAAAGAGGAATGTGTAGGCAATGTCTCAGCCAAGAGCTGAAGTTCTCCAGAGCAGTAGTTTGTTTCAGGTTATATGTTAATAAAAGATAACCAGGCTTACTGTATTCCATTAAATCATAGAGCAGATTTGAAAATAGTTTTATATGAACAACTTCTTTGGGAGTTTTTTGGGGGTTACATTGCTTTAGATGAATGTGAGTTGGCAAAGTGGTTAATTTTGTATGTCTAAAGGTCTGTGTACTGTAGTTGAGTTTGAAGAGCTATTTCCCTGTAAAGTCACTGAACAATATTCATGGATACTTTTTGTTTCCTTTGACTTCATTTTTTAAGAAAAGGATGAAGAAACAAAAGCACTCGAAGCACTTCTTTCTAACATAGCCAAGCCAGTGGTAAGTAAATAAAGCTTTCCATAAATCAGAATCAGAATGTGTCTGTGTATCTGTTGCCAGTTTATACACTTGCACCTCTTTTTCTCTGTCCAAGTTGAAAGGATCTTTAACTTTCCACACTAAAGAAAACTTGCTTAACTTCCAGTCACTGAAATGTAAATGACAAAAGTATCAGTTTAGTATGTTTATTTTTATGAAGCTATAATTGTCCTGGTAATTATGTGGAATTCTTCCTGGCCACTCTGAAATCTCTCTATTAACAGAATTATTAAAAATATAGAAAGAGCTTGTAACATTGCCAGTAACATAATGATGATGCTTAACATACAGTGATGGTTAATATCATCTGTTACTGTAAAATCTGTTCTCAGTTTCATGTAACATTGTTTAGGTTTAGCCATTCAGTAAACAGTTTTACATACCAGCTATCTCTGGTCATGATAGATACCTGGTGAGGTTTTGGAAATCTCACCAAAAATGAAGTTCTGTAAAAATCTTATTTGAGAAGCAAAGAAAAACTATGGCAGATTCATTTTTAAGAATCTCTGGCACCTCCAGGGAGGAGATACAAAATTCACCAAGGAAGGTGGCTCTCAGCCAAGGCTTTGTTACCTAGCCTTGCAGGTTCCGAAGGAACCCTTCCACAGTTTCTCCAAGTAAACAGTTTCCACACCCTCCCACAAGTGAACCAGGATATTGTGGTTTTTCACACCCTCTGTTTGTAGTTCAAAAATACATCTGCAAGTTTTTGGTTAATGTTTTGCTTGAAGCACCGACTCCGGGAATTTTACCACGATGGTGCTCTTGATGGATCATCAGCACCCTATTCCCTGGTTGAATTGAACTTGAATGCAGACACAGACAATACTGCATACTGGCTGTGGTGGTGATGGTATGATCAGATGATCGTGGGTGCTGTCAGGTACAGTGTCACCATATGTACACCATATCCTACTCTAGAAAGTCCAGAGTAGTGCTGAATGCTGTGACCTGTCCTGGTCTCTCCCATGTATTAATGCCCACATCCAGCACATACACATCTAAATCAGGTGGTGGGTTCTGTGATGTGCAGTATGGGACATATCAGTTTTTCTGCCTCCAGACATCATGTGTTTTTTACAAACATGTTCTCATTTTCTTAAGCTTTTCCCAGTATGAATCCTCCATCCTTTCATACATGACAATGTTAGGTCAAGCTGGTAACATGGTGCTTCCACCAAATGACACTTCTACTTAGGGAGGTCTTGAACTTCCCATACCCATTGCAGATTGCACCATGCAGAGTCTCCACTAGATGTCATGTCCACTAGCCAAAAAATAAAGCAAGCTGAGAAGACAAGGGGGCCTGAAAAGATAAAAGCAAAATGAAGAATGGAACAGAAGGCTGTTTAATAAGGAGAGCCAACAGGAACACAGAATTTGAGGATTAGTTCCTTTGAGGATTTACACAGTGTATAAATCCCTTGGGATGGGGGCGTCATGTTTTGTGGTTCATGTACGTCCTGAGTATGGTTGTGGCTTTTAGAGTGTGATGCACCTCACTCGGCAGTTAAGTGCTTCGTGTCACTGTGAATGCAACTCAGTTTGCACATGCTGTTTTGTTTGGCATATGTAGTATAGGTAATGAGGAGATTCACTTTCGCAAGATGTACTGCTAATGAAGATGTGGCCACCTCTTACTTCCCTCAGAACTAGGAGGAAACAATTTGTAGAAGCACACAGGCTCCAACCAGCAACCAAAATCAGTTGCAGCTGCTTGAACTTGTGAACACACAAAGTAATAAGTAATTCCAAGTTTTCTGAAGAAGCCACTCTTGAGTGTCCGTGGGCACATATGAATAGTGGATTCTTCTGATTTTAATCATCATTCTTCAAAAATACTTCATTCCTGCTTGTATCACAGAGGTACAAAGTGGGATGGATGAGAAACTGAACACGAGTCAGCAGAGTGCTCTTGCAGCTCAAAAGTCCAGTGGCACCCTGGGTTCCATCAGAAGAGGGGTGGCCAGCAGGGACAGGGAGGGGATTCTCCCTCTCTAATCTGCCCTCAGGAGGCTCCATCTGGAGTCCTGCATCCAGATCCGGGGCCCCCAATTCAAGAAAGCTGTGGAGATGATGGAAAGGGTTCAGATGATAAAGATGATAAGGGGGCTGGAGCACCTCTCCTATGAGGACAGGCTGAGGGAGCTGGGCTTGTTCAGCCTGGAGAAGAAAAGGCTGTGAGGGAACCTCGTTGCAGCCTGCCAGTACTCAAAGGGAGGAGTGCATACACAGGAGGGGAATTGGATTTTTACAAGGACAAATAGTGGTAGGACAAGGAGGAATGGATTGAAGGTGGAGGAGGGAAAGGTTAGGTTGGATATCAGGAGGAAGTTCTTCATGGAGAGAATGTTGAGATGCCCAGAGAGGTGGTGGATGCCCCAACCCTGGAGGTGTTCAAGGCCAGGTTGTATGGGGTCCTGGGTAACCTTGTCTAGATGCAGGCCTGGAGGTTGGTGTCCCTGCCTGTGGCAGGGGGGGTGGAACTCGATGATCCTTGGGGTCCCTTCCAGCCCAGCCCAGCCCATTCTGTGATTTTTTTGAAAATACTTTAGTGTTTTGTGCTTGAGAATTGGGAGGAGTTTCTGAAACTGCAAATTTTATTTCCATAGTAGAACTCTGTCTGGTGTTCAAAAAGTCAAGTATTGGGATACTGTGGAACATGCAGGATAAAGGGCAATAGAATAATTGCTTCTTAGTGAATAATTTTGTAATTATTGTCAGAATTGCTTGTATCATGTGAATCTGGAGTTTTGTGTTAAAATAGTACATGCTGATGTTATCGAAGACTGACATAGAGCACAAATACAATACAGAAAAGTTTTTTGTGATAAAACTTCATTTGAAAATCCTTAACCTTTTAATATTTTTGTTCCCTTTTTAATAGTCTTTTGAGGAAGAACATAGTTGAACCTAGACTTACCTTTAAGAATCATTCTCTTAGCTGGAAATTGAATCTGAAAAGCAGTAGTGAATGTTTTATAAACAAGCTGGAAAGGATTAAAATTACTTTTTTGTGATTCTCTCTTGTGAGTGCTTTTGCAACTTTGATTTTTTTTAAGTTTCTTTTGATTTGTTGAGGGTTTTTTGCAACCAGTAGTGATTTAAAGTACTCGTACACCTATATGTGAATTTACTGAAAAGCTCCCCAACTTATGAAATATGTAACTATATAGATTGTAGGTCCAGAAGAAGAACATCGATGTTACTCAGTCCGGCTCCTACTGCCCCTCTGCTTTGATTAGTGACCCCTCACACATGAGCTGTATTTCTGGGGACCCGACAGTCCCGCACTTTCGTGCTGCAGGGGAGCAGAAGGTAACAACTTCAGTGGGATTCAGATGTATGAGGGGAGAGGGTTGGGAGTTGCTTCCAGTGTTTTTCCCTGCCAGACAGTTAAGTGTTGTACCTCTTGTTCTGTTCTTCAGCACATGAACCTGTACCCCTCAGGCCTTGGATATCTGCCTCTTACGCTTCTCAGTCACCCATGCTCCTCAGAAGGGTTTACTCATTCTTCCAACGTCTTGGTTTAATGCAAGTGTACATCACTGACAAGGAAACGGTGTTTTATCACCACCAGGTTTATGGCAGACTACTCAGTGTATCTGGGCACTATCAACTGGGCCTAGAGACTTTTATGTAGGTGGCAAATTTTATAGTCCAGCAACACAGCTGCATAAGATGGATGTGGATTTCTGCCTCATTACAAATGCAGGATGGAAATAATGTTTTATAATTTTAACTTCTACATTCACCAATAAAAGAGCAGCACCTGACTTGGAGTTTTCCTGATAGATTTTTCTTTTTTTATATAAACATACCTTTATTCTTTAATCTTGTTAGCTAGTTTTGTTTCATTGGGTCTTTTAACTTCTGTTTAAAACTCAACTGGTGAGTGTCAGGAGGACAGATCCAGGCTCTTCTCAGTGATGGCCAGTGATAGCACCAGGGGCAATGGGTCCAAGCTGGAGCATAGGAAGTTCCATGTGAATGTAAGGAAAAACTATTTCACTGTGAGGGTGACAGATCACTGGAACAGGCTGCCCAAAGAGATTGTGGAGTCTCCTTCTCTGGAGACATTCAAGATCAATCTGGACACGTTCCTGTGTGATTTAATCCAGGTGATCCTGCTCAGGCAGGGGGGTTGGACTGGATGATCTTTTGAGGTCCCTTCCAACTCCTAACGTTCTGTCATTCTATTGTAAGTTGTTGAATCATAGCTTACTGGCTAACGATTCTCCATTTTCTTCATATGTGTGTGTGTGCATATCATATTATTTATATCAACTGATTTTTATAATTTTAATATATTGCAGCTTTTTATGCACCACTAGGATGTCCTTAATTCCCAGATTCTGTGAATACTTTTCACTTTGTGTTTCTGATCATGTTCAGTTCCACTAACTGTTGCTCGTACAAAGCTTCATTGCTTTATAAAATTCTTCAGTCACATACTCGTTACACAAAACAAGAGTGACCTATATAGTCACTGGTTTTTAGCTTGGGACATCATACTGCTTCATTGTGGTACAGTAACTGTGTTAATACTTGTCATCCATTATTTTAGAAGACTTTTATGTAAAGCTTATGTGAGTTGCCCAACAAATATTGCCCTTGGGGAGTAACTCGGGATAACAATTTCTCATCCAGTCATAGACTTCACAAACATTTCACCCTGTTCTCTCTTGATAATTGTTGGTATGTAACGATTTCTACTAATACTCTGGGTTTAGTTTTGCTAGTCAGAGTCCTCTGAGTTATCTGTTACTCTGTAGTCTGTAACGTTGTCTTTGATCTCGCTCCCACTCTTTCTGCTCTCTCTGTACTGAACAGATGAAACCTCTAATCTTTTAATGTTCCAATAAGATGTAATGCCACCTTTCACTCATAGCAACTGTATTACTTCTTCAGTGTAAAAGAATAGTCAGGCGAAGATGTAGGAAGAGAAATGTCATGTGTCAAGTGTGTGAGGCAGTGTGGCGTTAGTTCTGGGCAAAGCACTATGGTAATGAAACAGCAGGAGGTAAGGAGAAGAGTAAAAATGATCAGAGATTTAGATAAGTGAGGGGAGACAAATGCTAACAGTCTTGAAATACATAAAAACTGCAGAAAGGAACAGATGATCTAATGTTCAACTCCATTGTGGTTGGGACTAGTAGGATTAGCTGGTACTTAGAGAGATAATGCCTGGGCATTAGGAAAAAATGTCAGCTGTTCAGGTAGTTAAATACAGGAAGAGATTGTTTTACAGTGGACCTGCTACTCCTGGGACATAGTGGGTCCTCCAGGTACCTACACTGATTTCCTTCAGTATATACTACAGCCTTCTGAAATCCAGAAGAGAGGTATTAGGATTGTCTGAGAGGGAGCTTTTACTACCATAGGTGCTTTCCCACATCTCCAAAGACTTCCAGAAATGTACTGAGGTGGTTGTAGTTCGTGTAGTTTATAACCACATCAAGAGTATAGTGGAATTTCTCTTACCAAACTTTGAATTGTGTTCCCAAGATCTTCAGAAGGTTATCTTGCTAGCGTTTGATCCTTTTCAGGATGTGATGCATAGTCCTGTTAGCATGTAACATCTTAGTGACATTGTTTCCAAGACATTGAAGCTCATCTTTTGGATTCTTTCCTCCTTTCTGTTTGTCTGTTACCTGTAAATCACCTCCTCTCAGCTTCATTCTTCAAGTTGGCCCATACAAGTTCTTTGTTCAGTAGATCATAGCAATTTAAGAGCAGCAGTTGTGAAGATAGTGTTTTGATTCTGATTCTCTGGTAAAAGATTTCCAAAAGCAATTATTCCCAAAATAGATATATTACAGTCATGTTGTAGAACTAGTCATTTCATGTAATGAAATGTGTTTTCTCTCCTGAAATGACTGGAAATAGTAGGCGGGTGCAACATAATAAACCGCAGTAGCAGACGTGCAATGTTAATAAACACCCTCAAATTTCTAGACTTGCTTCTATAACAGATCTTAAAAATTTGTAGTCACATGTACATTCCCGTGCAGTCACCTACAGAAATACAAGCATCCCCAACCCCTTTGATCACGTGTGGTTTTCAGGCAGCACCCACTCTTCTGGGAATGTGGGTGCCCCTAACTGCACATCTCCTCTGGGAGACATGGGTGCTTTAGCCTTTCATGTAACTGCATTCTTCCCTAAAATCTGTCACTCCCTCATCCACAGGCCATCAAGAAAGCTCTCCACTAGGTCATGTGCGCCCACGTGAACTGTGTATCCCTGCTTGCTGCAGCCCAAACTGCTGTCACTCTAATTGGGGTACTCACAGCATCCATCAGGCCTGGGTAGAGGTAGCAATGGTGGCAGGGCAATTTTTCACACTGTCAGGACACGTTTTGATCGTTGCTCTGTTCTACTTCAGCATCTTTTTTTCTCTGGTACAAATTTCCATGCTGCTTTTTTTTCTTTTGAAGCTGATTCCTTCTTCGTTCCAGAAGTCTCTGTTATTCCCTGGTTACCCGAGGTTACGCCTTTAGCACAGCGGGTCTGTTGGGACAAGCGCTTCTCAGACAGTTTTAGGTGTCACGTTCATACCCACTGCTTATGCTCATATTTCTGTCATGCCAACTGTCACTGTCCAGGCCTTTCTACAAAGGGTGAGCTGTGCAGGCAAGCACCACCGTAGGAATTCTTTAGGATGTTGCCTGTGTGTATGCGTGTATGTGTATGTATATGGACCTTGCAAGCGTGCCTGCAGTGTGCGTGCCTGAGCTCAAAGTATGTTACATGTTGTAATATTCTGTTCAGTAGTGGCGTACTGGATTAGACACTCAGGTAGTTGTATTCTGGGGTAGTTAACCAAATAGGTTCTAATCTAATGTGTGCTCCACATGTTCAGTCACAATTAAATGCCCAGAGCAGAGGATTTTTTAATATACTACAAGATATTTTTTTTATATATATATATACTTACTATACTACAATATATAATAATATCTATATAACTCCCGTCATTTTTGAGAAATTCACAAGCTTCCACATATTTAATACGAAAGCCAAGTCAGCAAGAAGATATGAAATGCAAAATATAGTACTGGTCATATGAAAAAAGAAAAAAGGTCTGAAACAAGTGTAGTTTAATAAAACGACTGATTCACAGTATGTGATTGCCATCTATTGAGCTGCATACGGTCATTTTTATGTAGCCCACTAGGTGGCATTTCTTACTTAGAAATTTGTTTGCACTCGTCCCTCGGCCCTAGGATTGCAGACTTCTCGCTACATATCTTAGCTGTCCAGCTTCATGTCATCTGTAAAAACTAATTAGTCGCTATTCAATCATTATAAAATTTCTATACTATTACGCTGTATGATTTTCTTCTCTTCGACTTGGTCCTACCTGGCAAAGCAGCATTTATATACAAGAACATTTAAAAGGCAGAGGTCTGAAAGTTGTATTTCTACAGGTGTCAGACATTCAGGCAAGAGCAGCACTGCTTATGTGGTCCCCTCCATCCAGTGATACCAGAGAAGATGCTGACAAGAATGACATGCCAGATGTTTATACTTACGAAGTAATGATTTCAAATACCGGAAAAGATGGAAAGTACAAAACTATATATGTGTAAGTGTCCATTATTTTTATTCAGTTGGAGTTGCTTTGAATGGTGTAGCTTAAAAACTAATTAAAAATGTGCTGGTTGTCTAGAGATTTAAGTATTTAGCAGTTTTTTGCAAATTTTCTTTTGAAACAAACTACTTTTTTCCGTATAATTGGTTCTGGTTTATTACTGAATTATTTATATTATTATAGTCTACCATCAGTTAGACTATAAAGACTTTGTTCTTAGATATTGGAAGCGTGTTTTAATATCACTTTGCTGTATTTCCACCAGCTGCACTAGGAACAATGGTTTATCAGTTAGTGAGAAACATAAGTAGTGAGAAATGTAAATTGTATTTGTAGTTTATTATAGTATATGCTTCCACTCCCAGAAAGGTTATCCCTCCCTTCCCTGAAAATGCTCTAAGAGACAGTCTTGAGATAGGAAGCAAAGTAAGTAGATTCACACAGTACACAACTCTAGCAGCAGCAAAACAAAACAAAAAACCAAACCTCTCTTGTTGTTTCATCCCTAATACAATGATTTTTAATAGTTGATGTTTTTTAAACTGAGAAATATAACAGAAAATTCACCATCGAGGGTGTAGAGCTCTCTGATATAAATCTTTGTGTTTAGCTAGTTCATCATAGTCACCTTCCATGGATTTCTTAGAGGCAGTACGTGAATCGTAAGTTGAATATCCCTGTCCTGGAGGACTGAGGAGAATGAATGAGCTTTGCTTACATAAGCAGATGTCAGTAGAATCAGAATGATAGATTCATTTGGGTTGGAAGAGACCTTTAAGATCATCGAGTCCAACTGCAGGCTAACCTGCCTAGTCCACCTCCAGATTGTGCCCTTCAGCACATTATCCATACACCTTTTAAATACCTTCAGGGATGGTGACTCCACCACTTTCCCAGGCAACCTGTTCAAAAGCAAACTAACAAATGTCAGTTTACTAGGCTCTAACAGGTACATGCTGGTAAACATGTAGCATCTAACACCTGAGCTGGTAAAGGCACCAGTATTTCAGTGTTCTTTGTGTAATAAAATGCATGCATTCTCATGCAGCTGATCTCACTGAGTAAAAAGGAAAATATTTATTCTTAAAAAACCCAACAAACAGGACAATAAAAAAAAAACAAAACCCACAAAGCCAAAACCACCAGGGTAAAAGAACAGGAATCCCCCTAAAATTAAAATTAAAATATAAATGTATTCTTGTTTTACTATACTTACATATTTACTATATTAACAGAAACTCACTGTTAGCAAGTATATTTTTTGGAAAGGAGTGTTAGATGGATGCATTAGATGATGTTTGTCTTTTTATAAATGCATGGGATTCTGAAACAGTCTCGTAAACCAAATCATATCTCTTTCCAGTGGAGAAGAAAATAAAGTTACTGTAAATGATCTCAGGCCAGCAACTGATTACCATGCAAAGTGAGTATCTCCTGTATTCATTAAATTAAATGGAAATGTTTTTAAAGTTTCATTAGATCTGTGTATTTGCATTAGCTTTCAAAGATTGTTTACCACATCTCACCCTCCTTTGAGTCACAAATCAATATTTTTTTAGCTTAGCTGACTACTCAGTCCATTTTGGAGACAAGAACATTGTTATGCCCTCACCCAGAGTCCATGTGATTTCCATCTCATGTCATGCCATGCCAGAACAGTGATGTTTTCTTCTGTCCTTTGAGCCAGGCACAGATGCTGGTTGCTTTCTGTGTTTCCCAGAGACAGCAGAGGGCTGTACCCTGCGCAGGAACTGCTGGACACCTGGAGGTCAGGTTACACAACTTTCGCTTTGTTCCAGCGGAACAGTGAATCTGACCGAGTGCATTATTACATGGGCCTCTATCTCAGTGTCATTCTCCCTCTGTAGTAGAATTTGCTTCTTTACTGTGTCCCACTGAAAAAATAGCATAGGATTTGGAAGATCTAGTTGGGTGTTCTTCCCTCCTTTTTTACCTGTTGGAGGGTTGTCTTATTTCTTGATTTCAAAAACAGTATGACTACAGCAGTTTATAAATGCATAACACTGTGAAAACAGAAGTAAAGGCTACCTTAAAAGTACTGTCTTTTCAAGAAAAACTGTAAACAGAGAGTGCGATCCAAGTCAGAAAAGTTGTGATCTTTTAACATGAGCTTTAGAACATCAGCAGTAGGGAGGATGAGGTCTGTGTTGTGTAAGTCTTTTAGTGTTTGCTCAATTGGGAGACCTATATTCCTGGTCTGCAGTGCAAGGGGGCCTGTACCTCCTAGTATTGTTCCCCAGGGTATTGTCCTGGTTGCCAAATTGGAAGCAAAAAACGGGTTGGTCTGTTGTCACACACCTTATTTAATTTGGGCCCTACATGGTCTGCAGCACAGGCTCAGGAGAGGATGCATGACAAATTGACTCAAAGCTCTTCATATGCAGGTGTTTTCCCTGTGGCTTTGTCCCTGGTTTGGTAGTGTTTATGCACTATACCCATTGATGTTGAAGTTGAAAATGTATGGAGCGTGAGGGTCAGAACCTGGGAATTGTTTTTCCTGTATAAGCCCTTTTCTTTCGGGCTGCATTCAGAATCTTTCTTGCTTAATCCTGGTTACTGGAGAGAATATGTGGGAATAGATGACTTAGACATCTAAGCTCTTCCTGAACTAGGAGCTAAACAGAATTCTGCCACTGCAAACACTGCCAAAATCAATGAAGACAAGAAAGACGGGACTATGAAGACAACTGGAAAATGGCACGTTTGCCACTGTGTGCAAGCACAAACAGGTTTGAGTGCAGCATTATCCACTGCCCAAAGGACTCCCTCCCTGTTGATGAAATCCATAAAGCCAAATTTCCCATGACGAGCCATTCATGCAACAAGAATATATAAGGACTTCTGTGTCTTTATGCAGGCAACACAGGTCTTACACTGGAGGAAAGGTCTTGAGGGGTTTGTTTTTTCTTTCAAAGGAATAGGTGAATCAGAGGAAAGTAATGTGCAGGTTCTCCCAAGGAGGAGACAAGGCACAGCTACACGGCTGACAGAGTGTGCAGGAGGAGGCCAGATAACAATTCTGTATTTAATTTTGGAGAAAAGCTATTAGAAAAGCAAACCCTGTCTCTGAGACAGGAGCAAAAATTCACTCTTCTGCAGTACATGAAGAGTTAATTCATACCTTCCTAAGGGACAAACAGACAGGGCAAGGTCTTGAAGGAGTGCAGAAGGTACTCTGAAGATATATCCACAGCTTCATTGTGCTCATCTGATGAAAGCACTTGCAGAAGAGGAATTATTCATAATATCAGTTAGCATGTATACGACAGATAATGAGCCTGCAAGATGTTACCATTATTTCCCAGCCAAAGTACAACAAATAACAGACAGATTTCAAATATAATTGTGTGTGTGACTAAAGCTGATTATAATGATGTACATTCAAAGGAAAGGATTTTTTTATTTCTTTTTTTTTTGGCATTACTTCTGTTGACCAAGATGCTTCTGCCAATTACTTTTATAACAATAGTATTTAATAATGTGGTAGCAAGGCAGTATCTTAAATCTGAATACTCCATTTTTTTTGAAATTATATATACAGTTTCTGAAGTAAAATGTTATTGGGTCTTTTCCACTTCAGAGTCCAAGTCGAATGCAACTGTGTAAAGGGGAGCCCTTCAGAAGCAGAGAGTTTTACCACAACGAGTTGTGAGCCTGATACTCCAAATCTGCCCAGGATAACTAATCGGACCAAAAATTCTCTTACTCTGCAGTGGAAGGTAAGAATTGTTTAAAAAATTTTAAAATAAGTATTTTGAACTCTCCAGAATTGTTTCAGATTTGTAAAATGCCAGTTTGTTGAGATGGAAAATTTTTGTCAAACATACTGTCAGTCACAATCCCCTGACTGGGAATACACATACTGAGTTAATTGTGGACTTTAGTAAAGATGAAAGGATTCTCAGAAAGGCAAGGAGCCTTTGTGAGGAAAGTTACTGAGTCCAAATGAGAGAGAGTAGTCTGAGTTCCAGTCCTTTTCTGTACTGTAGAACCTTTTCTTTGTTATTGAACATAGGCTTGTCTGTGCAGAGTAAATTAAATGGTCTGGAAAGACTGAGATTTGAGCAGACCTGCAATCTAGCTGCTCAGAAAAATACAGTAGCATTGTACAGTGCTGCCAGAATACATTTTAATGTCTAAATAAAAATAATAGTAAACATGGTAGAAGCATTAATAGCGTGGAGACTGAAATACTACGGCTGTGTTGGCAAGTGAAACAGTTACATAAAGTGAGCATCATCTGCCCTCCACATTTTCTTGCCATGATTTGACCTACACAAGCATTTTTTCCTCAAGTGGTCTTGTATCCTCTAATTTTCTTCTTTTCCTGTTGCAGGCGTCTTGTGATAATGGCTCTAAAATCCACAGTTACCTTTTAGAGTGGGATGAAGTAAGCAAGTTATTCTATTTTATTTTTAATTTTGTAGGGTTTTTTTAAAGTAAGTGTATGTGACTAAGCACATCAAGTTGTGTGAAAAGTATGTCCTCTATCTAGAGGCATGTGACAAGTATGCAATTTATGAAGGAATTATGAAAATACGGTTATTGATTATTTTTTCCTTGGGAAATAAAATAATAGGGTCTTAATTACATTATTTTGTTGCTCTTAATAATGGCTTTTTCAGTTGTAGTCCAGTACTTCTTTCAAGAGCTGCCACTGAAGGATCATTTTCCTGGAACAGTCTTTCATTTGTAGAAAGGGAGTGGATCTGTTATGACCCCGCAAGCATCTTTCAGTCCCTACCTGGACAGCCATTCTGAGATAGCAGAGCTGCAGAAGCTTCATGGCTTTTTCCTTCCAACTTTGTAAAGCCAGGAAAAAAGCCCCGTTTTTTTTTTTTTTTAAACATCTCTGTGTGTGTGTGAGTATATATACATATATACACACAAAGAAAGTTTTATAGACTAGTCTCTCACTATAACGGAGATTACTGAGTTATGTTTTATTTCAGATCACTAAGTTTACTTACAGCTTATGTTTATTTTAATTAATGGTGATATATATAATAGGATGAGTAATGTGACCAACTGATTCCTTTACAGGGAAAAGGAAATGGAGAGTTTTGCCAGTGTTATTATGGCCAACAGAAGCAGTACAGGATTACTAAATTATCACCAGCAATGGGGTACACCTTTAGACTAGCAGCCAAAAATGACATGGGAATGAGGTAAATATTACTAAAATATACTTAAATATGGAAAGTATATGTGTGCTTATTTAGGGAAAACATGTGATGGCATTTAAATAAAAAGATGTTTTGTCCAACTGGGATGTAATAAAATCTAGTATAGTTCAGGTGGGAGGGACCTACAGTGATCATCTCATCCAACTGCATAGTTAATTCACGGTATGTGTTTGGATTATTAAGTTTGCATATTACCTGTGTACTAGGAACCACTTGACCCTGCTTGAGCAGGGCAGGTTGGACATGGTGGCCTTCAGAGATCCCTTCCAATTGCAGCTAGTCTGCAGTTCCCAGCATAACACATTTTGTCCTGGTATGGTGTGGCTACATACTACAACCACTGCTTTATGTGCATACTTACCATATAAATGCTACAAATCTCTGTGCTGACCAGAGGGTACCTCCTACCATGCTCTTGGTTCCAGAGAGGTTTGACAAGGTGCTTGATTAAAGGTAGTTCCTGAAGCCTGTCTAGCAATTTTGGAGGGCTTGTCATCCCTCCTTAAATTTAGAGTTTTAGCGATGACAGTATAAATACTTGTTAGTAAGCCTGCTGGAGCAAGAAGTAAGTCTGGCAGAACTCCCATTGCTACCTGTAGGTGTGTATGTATTGTGCTTTTTGAGGTATCTTGTTACTTGAGTAATGTCCTTTTGTCTAAGGTGTCTTGTTAGTCTCTTGTTATCCTGGGAAATGGACAGAATATGACATCACTATGTCACTGAATTCTTTAGAGGTTCCAGAGCTTATTATGAATGCATAGGATGTAGCATTCTTTCTGCTCTGTAACTTTTCAGAAGTTACAGAGCACCAAACTTCATTTTGAATTTTTGAATGAAGGATGTGACTCTGGAGAATATAAGTAAGAAAGAACATGGTGGGGAAATAAATAAATTACTGGTCTTCAGGCAAAGCTAATGGTCATGCCACCAGAGCTCAGCGTCCATAGAGTAGACTGCCAGTGTCCCCACTACCTAGTAATACTTGGACCCTAAGGTCCTGTATGGCATAAAAACAGGGCTTCTAAGCCATCAGCCTAAAATTGGTCATTTGCATTTGTTTGGTTTGTTGTGGGGTGTTTTTTTAACGCAGTGTTTAAAATGAGTGGTGTGCTGCAGCTCACCAGAATGGTATTTTTGTAGCCTGAAATAGAGGGTGCAAGCTGTGCGTTCTTCAGCTGTCACAGTGAGGTGCTTGAGGGAGCAGTGCCCACTTGGACAATGTAAAGCATAGGGAGCCAGACCTGGGGTTGTCATTCATGTTGGGCAGAAGAAATCTTCTGCGCTTCTGTTAAGAATATAAAAACTAGACCTGGCTCAAAAGATCGGGCAAGTGTGTGGAGGCTATGGAGAGTACTCTGGGAACATGTTGCATATAGTGCTCTTTCCTCTGTCTTTCCTTAAGCACCTGCTCTGGGATGCTGTCAGAGGGCACTGTAGTGTGCTAGAATGACTTTTGGTGTGCTTCAAAACAGTCTTTATTATGTTACTGCCTTCTGGCAGATGTTTCTGGAATGAATTACTCTCCAAGTTGCTCCTGGACTTTGTCTTGATGAGATTCAGTTGGAACTGTTCAAAAAAAACCCAAAAGACAGGAATGAGCTGGCAGAAGCAAGGTCTCGAGTGCATGGGCTGTCTTCCTGTGCCCTTTTTACATCTGAGTGTAAATGTACCCTCTAGGAATACCTGCATATAATACAGATTCCTGCAACGTAAGCTGGTAGAAGACAGTGATCAGTTAAGTACCCTTCTTAAACTAATCATGCCAAATAGATTTTTAAATCAATATTTCATAGCCTTGTAAAGATGCACTTTATTGTCTTTATGGTATTATTTAATTAAGAAGTCTCTCGAAATAATACATATCAGGGTAGAGTGCTTGATAATTTCTTATGAAAAATGTGAGAACCTTAGGCATCTGGAGACAGAATTTTGTTTCAATGATTTTCCCAGCAAGAACAGACACTTTATCTTCTGATTTACTGATATTTTAAATTTAATTGTAACCACACATGAAACAGTGGCAAAAGAAAACTGGAAAAATAAAATCTATTTAGACGATAGATAGCATTACTGTACTCCTGAGTGAACTGTTTAAGAGTCACTCAAATGTAGGTGTCACTGGAACTCTTCAGTTTATTTTGGAGTGGCTCAATTAAAAAAGAGGTTAAATGTTTGTAAGACTTTCACTTTACATCTGTTTGTAAGGTGACTCCTTTGTGGTTTGTTGTGAATAGAGGTGGGCTTATTAATTGTCCAGCCTCTCATCATGCTTTCTCTAGCCTACCTATATAAACCTGAAAATTTTTTTCACAGATACAATATTTGTATCACATCATTATCATCCTTTCAGAGATTTTCTTGTGACTTTTTGCAAAAGAGGAAAATTACTATTCCCTCAAAATTTAAATTTTTTTATCTTGTTTTGCACTTTTCACTTCTTACTTCAGAATCGATTTCACAGACCACACGTCTGCACAGCCTGTATGTCTGCTTTGGGTCAACCCACTTGATAATGCATTGTCTCTAAGATTTATTGTTACCATTTTTAATTGCAAAAAGACTTTAGAGCAGACCAAAATTTACAACTTGTGCCTTATTGTAATGTAGGTTGAGTAGAGAAAGTGAAGTTGAGGTATCTTTATATTGAGGATTTTGCAGGACAGGTTCACACACATAAGAGATTTAACTGATGCCGTTGTTCAAGCCATACGGAGAATTTTGTTTTCGAGGCTTCCTGATGCTTGCTGATGCCCAGCTTTTAAATTAAAATCTGATGTTTGTTTCATATGGTTAAAAAAACTAGACCAGCCCTTAAGCCTCTAAATGTTTCTTCAGATCTGGTGTAGAAGTGGCAAACACCAGATGAGAGCAGGTGGAGTGTACTTTTTTAGCCTATCTGGATACATGTGGCACCATCTGTGCAAGCATGGTATCTCTTCACTGACTTTTGCATCCCTCTTTCATCTGACTTCTGTTTTCACTTCAAGGTGTTTCTGAGTGTCATCAGATAAGGTTAAAATTATGTTGGTAGATCCTCTGGTGTACGCTAGAGTTCATTAGTCATGCAATAAGACTTTCACACTGGCAACTCAGAGTAACTTGTCATTGAATGAGGCTACTCTTGTATTGTTTTCTGAATCACTAGAGAAACAGTGTACTTGAAGCACATAATTACTGCCTGGGGAGCAAAATTTGTTTCACATCTTCCCATATATGCTTTTGTGTCTTCATGTTTTCATTTTGAATAGCAAGGACACTGTGCTATTAATACATTATTGTGTATAGAGGCCTACTGTTTAGAATAATAGTGTGAAAAAGCAGAAAAGCTTTGGTTAGCAGAACATTGTAATTATATCATACAAAGGAATCTTTCAATTATGAACACATTAACTTTGTTCAGATGTTCTGACATGGCATGGGGAAGTTAAGTTGTCTACATGTACTGGCTTGTGATTTCCAGTTGTGCAAATGTCTAAGAAACTCTCATAGCTGTTTAGTAAGAAATATGTTTATGGTTTTCTATATATTAATTACGGCATCTAGTTAGTTTATATATGTCTGTTTTAAACAGTGGTTTTAGTGAAGAAGTCCTGTATCATACCTCAGGCACTGCCCCGACCACACCAGCAAGTCCTTTGCTGATTAATGCTGGAGTTACTTGGTTATCCCTACAGTGGACAAAACCCTCAGGAACACCATCAGATGAAGGAATCTCGTATATATTAGAGATGGAGGATGAGAACTCAGTAAGTTTAGAATGCTTGCTCTTAATAAGAAAAAAGGCTATAATGTGTGTTTGATACATTACTGTATTACAGGTAACAATGATTACTTTTGCTAGAATATTCTACAAGGACCTTTATTTTCCAAGCTCTCTCCTTTTTACTGAGACAGCAATCGTTGTTAGTGTTACAAAGCCCAAATCCTTCAAAGACTTTTAAATTGCTTTTAATTTATGAAATTGCATGTGAAAGTTTAGCCACAAAGAGCTGGAGCAAAGTAATTGCATCATGAAGTGCAGTCCCTCCAGATGTCATTTCAACCTAACCACTTTTAAAATTAGTCCTGTTCTACCCTTTGAAAGTGTTAGGTATAAGTTCTGTTGACCCTGTTCATGCTTTCTTTACTGTTCTTTTCTTCTGATTACAGAATAGTTAATTAATTTGCCCCTCAAAAAAAAATAATCTTGTGTTTACACGGTAAAGGTGCACTTACTACTTTCTCAGTAATTTGTTTGTATGAACTATGATACATGGTGTGGTCTGTGACAGTGTTTGAAGTAATCCTATTTAATTCTGCAGGGATATGGTTTCAAGCCAAAATATGATGGTGACGATCTTACCTACACGGTGAAGAATTTGAGGCGTAGTACAAAATACAAATTTAGGGTAAGATTTTCTTGTATATTTGGGGTTTGGGTTTTGTTTTTGGTTTTTTTTTGTGACAGAGTAGCTTAAGATGGATTCAGAAGTGGGGAGGGCGTTTTTTAAGGAAAACCAAATTTTACAACGATTTCTTACAATTTTAGTGTCTTAGAACTGACCCCCCTGGGAGTCTATATGGGGCCCCATGCTGTTCATCTTCACACGTGCTCTAGATGATGTGATTGAAAGCAGCATCAGCAAGTTTTCTGGTGACACCAAAGTACATGGTGAGATGAACACATCAGAAAGGAGAGATGGAAAGGCTGGAAGAGTAGGCTAGTACAGTATAAACAGTATAAAATTTAACAAAGACAAGTGTCAAGTCCTGCACCTGGGTCAAAATGAGCCAAATATAAGCTAGGAGCAGCCTTTGTGAAAGGGACCTGAGGGTCCTGGTAGACAAGTTAAGTGTGAGTAGTGCTAACACTGCAGCAACAAAGGCAGATTGGATCCTGGGCTGCATCTGCAAGAGGCACTGCTGGTGAAAATGAGAGATGTGATCATCCCGCTTTGTTCAGCTGTTGTCAGGCCACACCTGGAGTACTGTGTCCAGTTCTGATCCCACAATTCAAAAAAGGCAGATAGGCTGGAGAAGGTCCAAATGAGGGCCACAAAGAGAGAGCACATACCCTGTAAGGAAAGCCTGAAGTAATTAGATCTTTAGTCCCTGGAGAAGGGTTGGGGGACCTCATCACAAATTTCAGACACGGCTACAAAGAGAAGAGAGGCTTTCTCTTCACAAGAAGAGGACAAGGGACAGTAGGTGGAAGTTGCACTGGCAGAGGTTGCATCTTTGTGTAAGAGTGAAATTTTTCATAGTGAGAATGATAAATCACTGAAACAACCTCCCCAGGCATGTGGTGGCGTCCCCATCACTGGAGCTTTCCATGGCAGTGTGATAGGTAATCTCATCTCGGCTCGCTTTTCCCTGAAGAGTTGGACCAGATGATCTTTCAGGTCCCTTTCAACCTGGGCTTTTTCAAGTCACTCTTGAACACTTGCTTGGATTTTGGAACAAAGCTAAAGTCATATGCCAGAGTATGAAGCAGAGTCAGAATAATGTCATCTCTGTCTGCAAGGGGAAAAATGCTGCTAGTTGTTGTCTTGCATACACCTGAAATAATGATTCATAAGAAAGAGCTGGGAGCTGCTAAAGAACATAATCTCTTTGCAGTATGAAAGGTAGCAGTTTAAGGATTGGTTAGCTTGAGTTAACACAATAAACCTCTGAGTACTCCTTTTCAAATGATAGCAGATATTTTCACTTCTGAATATGATTGCTTTCTAAAGCAGAAAAGGTTATGATGGGGGTTGATCTTACAGTACCAGTACTTGAGGTGGGTTTTTTACATAATTTATTATTTAAAATAAACCACCTATTCCAAGGGCTGTACCAAGCTAGAACAGCTAATTACCTTGAAGCCAGCTTTTGCTGGAGTTGATCTCAGTCTTCCTTTGAAAGAAATCCTACATGGTAATCACACGCATTGCTAGTAAATATATAGTTAACATACACATCCTAAATTTCTCATTAATTGAAAAATATAAATGTTTATACCCTGTTTTTCTTAACAAAACAGTAAACAGAAGCCTCTGTTCACTCATTCACAGGGCATAAAGGAGAAAGAAATGTTGTGTTAATCAGGTCTTTAATTTTTATTATAGAGGGGAAAGACTTAATTAGTAGTAATATTCCTTAAGGCTTTTGAAAGAAGCTTTATAACCATTGGAAACCTTATTATAATACGTAAATGCTAACTGTGCCTGTTTAACTTCATTTGTAAGAGCACAAAGACAACCAGATGATTGTTAATCTTGTAAACTGTATCGGGAGACTTAATGTCTGAGAGACATGTTAGCTCGCATTTCCTTTTCTCAGTCTGTACTAACATCACTGCTGTTGTTTTGATTCTGCTCATTTTTAAATACAAATGCCAAAAACTGTCCTTTTAGGTTGTTTATTTTTTTATAGGCATAAGTGGAAATATGTAGTAAACTAACCACAGACACAACTAGAAAGTAAATAGCAGCAGTTTATTTCCCTGCAATCACAGAAAAGTTTAGGTTGGAAAGGACTTTTGGTTGTTCATCTCGGTCAGATTTGTGTAGAAAGCAGGGCCTTAGGTTAGACAGTTCATCGCTGTCCTAGGCCTGTTGAGCTGAGACTTCAGTATTTTCAGCAAGGGAGATGCAGTCACTTCTCTGGGTAGCTTGTTCTCATGGTGATTAATTTCTTTTATGCAGCTAGAATTTTCTCTTAACACGCTTGGTGCCCACTGTCTTCTGTCCTGTCATCACATGTCCTTGTTAAGACAGCATCTTCATCTCTTCTGCAACTACCTTCTAGTACTGAGAGGCTGTGATTAGATTCTCCCCAATGAAACTTCTTTTACCTTAGGCAAAATAAACCCAAGCTCAGTGTTAGGTTCTCCAACCATTTAATCATTATGCTGTCTGTCATCTGGACTTTCTCCAAGAGTTTTCCAGTGTCTCCCTTAAACTGTGAGGACCAAAACTGGACACAGTAGTCCAGGTGTAGCTTAAAAAGTGCTGAGTAAAGTGGTGTAATCACATCCCTTGTTCGGCTGGTTCAATTCTTGCTGATGCAGCCCATAAAACAATCTGCCTTTGCTCCTACCAGGATGATTTGCTGATTTGTTTGGCTTTCTTTCTATCAGAATCCCAAGGTCCTTCACAGTAGAACTGGGGAAAAAAAAAAAAGCTGACTAGTCAGTCAGCCCCCAAGGTTTTACTACTGCTGGAGTTATTCCATCCCAGGGGCAAGACTTTATCGCTGTCAAAGCTCGTAAAGTTCTTGTGGATGCACTTTTCCAGCCTCTCAGAGTATGGTGGCTCTTCCTTCCTGTTCCTTGTTTGGTGTCCTGCAAAGCTGCGGAGGGTTTGTGCACTCCTGATACCCAGATCACTTTTGAAGATACTGAGTAGTATCTGACATTGTATTAACTGCAGAGGAAATCCACTCATGAGCAGCTGCTAATTTGCCTTCTAGCCATTAGCTGCCACCCTTTGAGCCTGGCATTCTCTCAGGTTTTCCACACCCCTCTTGTGGTCCATCTGTTCTATTTTAAACTTACCATCTTGTCTACATGGATGCTGTGGGAGACCATGTAAGAATAAAATCAAAGTAAATGATGTCCACAGCTCTCCCCCGCATCTACTGAACAAGCATTTCACTTGCACAGAGGCACTCAGGTTGGTCAAACATGATTTGCCCTTCATAAACATAATTACCTTCTTGTCCTTCATGTGCTTGTAAATAACTTCCATGACAACCTTTGCCCTCATTATCCCTGGGACCGAAGAGTTTATATCACCTGTGCTGTTGCTAATGCAGTTTACCCGTATAAATAGATTTTTATCTCTGAATCTATTTCCCTAAAAGAAGGTAGCAAGGGACCTCTACTTCATTCATCCCGATTGTTCAGGTTTCTGTGGCAGTTAGTAAAGCATCTCTTTTTGCACTTAATTATGTGAAAGGGATTTTTACCTCAGTGGGAAGGGAATTGCAATTAAAATTTTAATGCTTCCAAGTTCCTTCAGTGAAAGTTGAAAAGTGGCCTCTTTGCAATGTATCTCTCTCATTGTTGTGGTGTTGCCCCAGCCAAGAGCCAAACACCACACAGCTGCTCTCTCTAAATGGCGTGGAGGGAAGGGACAGAAAAGAAAACTAACCAAGAAAGACAAACCTCACAGCTTAGGATAAAGACTGGGACAGCAAAGAGAGAGAGATAATGATATTAGGGCTTTATAGTAAAATATACAAAACTGGTGATATAGGATGCAGTTTCTAACCAAACCGCACACCTCAGGCCACACATCTCAAAGCTGTCCCAGAACCAGATGGTTCCCAAAACCACATGTCCTGAAGCTGTCCCCTCCTCCCCTACTGGTCACCCTTCATACTGAGCATGACGTAATTGGCCAGTTTGGGTCACCTGTCCTGGCTGTGTCCTCTTCCAGCTTTCTGGGTGACCTTCTCATCAGCAGGGCAGTATGAACAACTGAGAAGTCCTTGACAGCTTGGCAACAACTAAAAACATCAGGGTGTTATCAGCGCTGCTCTCATCTAACTCCCAAACACGGCATTCCACCAGCTGCTGGAAAGAAAATTAACTCTACCCTAGCTGAAACCAGGAGAATTGAAACGTTTTCTTGGAGTGAAACACCTTCCATATGAGGACAGGCTGAGGGAGCTGGGTCTCTTTAGCTTGGAGATCAAGAGACTGAGGGGTGACCTCATTAATGTCAATAAATATGTTAAGGGTGAGTGTCAGGAGAACGGAGCCAGGCTCTTCTCAGTGATGGCCAGTAATAGGACAAGAGGCAATGGGTCCAAGCTGGAGCATAAGAAGTTCCGTCTGAATATAAGGAAAAACTTTTTCCCTGTGAGGCTGTCAGATCACTGGAACAGGCTGCCCAGAGAGGTTGTGGAGTCTCCTTCTCTAGAGACATTCAAGACCAATCTGGAAACGTTCCTGTATGGTTTAATCTAGGTGATGCTGCTTTAGCAGGGGAGTTGGACTAGATGATCTTTTGAGGTCCCTTCCAACTCCTAACGTTCTGTGATTCTGTGATTTCCATGCTTTTATAAAGGTTTATTCCCACACTTACATTTTGTTATCGATAAATTGTGCAAATCCAATAAAAGAGGTTTGTTCTTAGACCTACATAATTTCTGACTATCTTGAATGGTTTAAAAGAACCCCAAATTTTCAAATACTTGACTTGAAATAAAGTGGCTTGTGCTATGTTGAATATCATGGATTCCACTAATGTCACTGAGACTTGTATGTCCTGATTACCTTTTACAGTCAGGAAATTCTTAAATGTCCTGAGAACCTTAACTTTATGCACCAACGTTTGAAATTTGAGAGATATGTAAGGTTATTTGATTTGTGAAATACTTTTTGTATTTTTTTTCATATTTCTGAGGGTTTTTTCTAAGGATTTTTTTTAGTAACTTGTAGGAATTTTTAATTTCAGTATAGTAACTGTTTAACTATGGGTCTAATGAAAATGTAAAATGAAGGTATATAGTAGCTTTAGTTACTTATTATGTACCTATCAATCTAAGCATACATACAAATTAATTCGGCCTTACTGTCAACAGTGAATAGCATACTATAGCCAGTACATTTGTTCCGTTTATAATATTTTTTTCTATATTTGCAGGTCATTGCATATAATTCAGAAGGGAAAAGCAGTCCAAGTGAGACAGTAGAATACATTACTTGTCCAGACAAACCTGGAGTACCTTCAAAACCCACAGTGAAAGGAAAAATTCATGCACAGAGTTTCAAAATAATATGGGGTAAGGCTGTTATCCAGTTCTGTTTAGAGAATGTTCTCTGTTTTTCTATATGTTTGTAAATTTTGTAATATAATTACATATATATGGTTTTATATAATTGTTTACATATATTATATATGTTATTTAGATATATTTGTATGTTTATTATTGTTGTATATATGATACATATATATTTTATATAGAATTTATATACTTATCTTTGTGTATATATAATATAAATATATATATTTGTATATACATGTTTTATTTCAATAACACTTCAGTCAACTGAGCCACTATGATCCATCTTCATGGGACTAAGAGATACTGCTTCAAAATACTTAGGATACCAGTATAATAGTGTAGTTATGTAGGAATAATAATACACAAATTGTAGTAGGGACTGTTGTTCCAGTAGACTACAATAATAAAATAACAGGAGTATTAATTTGTGTACCAAGAACTTCTTAAATTCTATTTATCTGGCATAAAAAGAACATGCCATGAAATTCTGGATTTTTATCAAAAGATCCAACTTCAACCTGTCTTCAGTGTTTGGTTTTGATAGGTAAATGTTTTTATTTGTTAAGGAATTTGAGAAACTTAGGGTTTTTTAGCCTTACACTGTGAAGTAGGAGAAGGTGAGATAGTACTATGTGATGCAAAAAATCAAACGGTTAAAGATCTATTTATTGTCACATGTGATTTAACTTCTTCCCTATTTCTCTTTAATAGTGTATTGCATTAATAATAAGAAAGTTACTGGCAGAGTGCAAGTAGTACTCAACAGGCTTAGTCTTGCATCTTTCGAGAGTGTTTTGCTGCATCAGAGTCTGATATGTGATCTTTTATGGATTATATAATGTATGAAGTCATTAGAAATACCAGTTTATAAATTGAAAGCTATCTAAAATATCTAATTATATATATAAACCTTTAATAGTCATTCTGTCTATTTTTAAGTGATAATTAATGTGATCATTTTGTTTTTATTTTGGAGTAATTTTTTACCTTCCAACAAAAAAAAAGTACTATGTGCCTTATAAAAAGTCTCATTTTATTTAGCAGGCATGATTTGATATATAACCCTTGTGTAAGAGCCAACACCATTTCAGCCAGAGCATATATAGTGTAGTGCTATGGCAGCAGCATTGAAGTACCATCCTGACTTTATATTTGTCAAAAATGTTGCGGTTTTTCCACATAATTTAAATTCTGCTGTTCTCTAAGTGAGCTCTGAGAAAGTCTGGGGAAGAGTAGTAGGATTATATATCAGAGATGGGTCTGGAGGTTCGTGTCTTGTATGTGAATATTGTACCAGGGAGGATAGTAGAGCACGCTCAGTTTCTAGTGATGTTTGAAGATAGTCAAGGTTTCAGTGTAGAGCTCTTGACTTCTGTTCTCTCCCAAAATATGTAGTTTTTTGAAAGCGTGTCCTTAAATAATTTTGATATATTCTTATATGCAAATTATGATGATTATGTTTTACTATCTGCTATCCAAATTACAGGATCATTAGGATCAATGTCCTTGAAACCATAAAGAGGCAGCCTTCCACAGACTGAAATGTTTGCTGTGGCATCTCCCAGGTGCCCGATTCAATTGTCACTCTTCATCTGTAGAGTATACAGTAGGGTTGTGAGCTGGCAGCTTCATTAATGGAAAATTGGAGTGATTTGCAGCTTTCCTAGGCTGCTGTAGCTTACTAGGATGCTGTCTGTCTAAGTAAGCACCCATCTCCAGTCAGCTCTTCATTTTGCTCTTTGTTACAAAACCATTTAATTTACCTCGTGTTAGTGGGAATGTTGCTGGTTTTTACAGATCCCCCAAAAGACAATGGAGGAGCAGCAATAAATACATATGTTGTGGAAATGTCTGAAGGCTTAAATGGTAAGTATTAGAAACATATGTTGGCATTAAGCTGTGTTCTTTTCTCTGTGTGGGGACACCTGTGGGAAGACTAAAGTGTGTGTTAGGTCAAGGAAATTTATTGCAAGGGACTGCCATTAGGAAAATGGGGACATTGATGTCTGTAAACAAGAGGTTCTTTTTCTCTGGCTTAGAAGATGCCCCAAAACTGTGTTGAAGAGAAGCTCCATGTTTAACTTATTAATTGTGTTCTCTTTTGGAAATGAAATTACACATTTCAGATGTTTTAGGGTAAGAGGTCAGGGCCATGTGACTTCGCTGGATGTGTGAGTTGAAAGAAAAACTAGTGCTCTGTGTATCGGTATTAGAGGAGAACAGTGATGTGGTTGGGTTAACTGTTTGCTTTCCTGTCCTTTATTTATAAACTGGACATAAAGCTATCCAGATAAATTATTTAAAAATCTAGATCTTTGAGTAACCGTACAGTCTGTCACTTTCCTTACTCCATCACATTGAGTCACTTTTGAAATGATTTACATTATTGGGGAGACCTTATAGCGGTCTTCCATTATCTCAAAGGGGCCTACAAGGAAGATGGGGAGAGGCTGTTCAGTAGGGCCTGTTGTGACAAGACAAGGGATAATGGTTTCAAAATAGAGGGAGGAAGATTTAGATTGGATATTAGAAAAAAGTTCTTTACTGTGAGAGTTGTGGAGCACTGGAACAGGTTTCCCAGAGATGCCCTGCCCCTGAAGACATTCAAGGCAAGGTTGGATGAGGCCCTGAGCAACCTGATCTAGTTGGGGGTTCCCCTGCTTCTTGCAGGGGGGTTGGACTAGATGACCTCTGGGAGTCCCTTCCAACTCTAGCCAGTCTATGATTCTACATGAGCCAGCAGTGTGCATTAGCAGCTCAGGCAGCCAACCATGTCCTGGGCTGCATCAAGAGCAGAGTGGCCAGCAGGTCGAGGAAGGGGATCCTGCCCCTCTACTTGTGAGACCTCCCCTGGAGTAGTATGTCCAGCTCTGGGCGCCCCAGTACAGGAAAGAAACAGACCTGTTGGAGCAAATCCAGAGGAGGCCACAAAGGGCTCCATGGTGCTGGAGCACCTCTCTTACGAAGACAAGCTATGAGAGTTGGGTTTGTTCATCCTGAAGAGAAGGCTCCAGGGAGACCTAATTACGGTATACCAGTACTTAAATGGGTCCTACAGGAAAGTGGGAGAGGGGGACTGTTCAACAGGGAAAGTAGTGCCACGACAAGGGGCAAAGCTGAAAGAGGTCAGGGTTAGATTAGATGTTAGGAAGAAAGTCTTCCCTGTGAGGGTTATGAGGCCCTGGCCCAGGCTGCCCAGAGAAGCTGTGGCTGCCCCTCCCTGGCAGTGTTCAAGCCCAGGTTGGATGGGGCTTTGGGCAACCCGGTCCAGTGCAGAGTGTCCCTGGCCACGGCAGGAGGTTGGAACTAGATGGGCTTTGAGGTCTCTTCAACCCAAACCAGTCTGTGATTCTATGATTGTACCTGAGCCTTTCATGTAGATTTAGTGAGCTGCACATTATGTTTCATTCCCAGTCCTCTAAATTGTGTGATGTAGTGAGCTGTTGGAGATGTGAGTCCTCAGGTTCCCTGCCTGAACTCAAGAAAGACAGAGAGAATGCTAAAGAGTTTCTGATTTAAGAATCTGACTGAATAGCAAAGCACAAAGTCAGTATTTCAGGTGGCGCCGGGCCATACAGGAGTACAGGAACAAGCTTCATGAATTGTAAACTTACAGGCTGCAAAATGAATGGGCTTTTTTCCAAGGAAAATTTTGCTTTTGTATCTTTCCTATTAATATGGTTATAATGTTTGTAGGTGCTTGTTGGCCCAGTAGTAATTAGGAATTAATTAAAATTAAGTTTTCTTCTAGTTAATGTAAATGTCAACTAAGGAGGCTATTTCACTTCAGCATATCTATACAAATTTACCTTGGAACCTATCATTGTGAAACGATTGGATTTCTTTTCAGGAAACTCAGAGCAAGCCTTAAATTTTGTTGATAAACATCAGGCACACACTTAATTAGTGAAGGCAGGATACTTGCAGTGCCTGGTACTGAAGAGTAGCAAACTACACCACGGTTCATTGCACACTTACTCCTAACCTTTCAGGAAACAAATGGGACACGATATACAGCGGAGCTGCCAGGGAACATGTGTGCGACCGACTAAATCCTGGCTGTTCCTATCGCCTACGTGTGTCTTGCGTTGGGGAAGGTGGACAAAGCACGGTAATATGAACTAATATTTTTATTAAATAAAATTTCTCTCCTTTTAAGAAAATCTGGTCCAGTAGTTAATAAGGAAATACTGTACAGAAGTGCCTAACCAAATAGCTGGAAAAGTTCCGGTATCACTGCAGCATTTCGAGTCTCTGCTGCTCATTTCATAGAGAAATAAATGTGAAGGTGTTTTTTGTACTACATTTTGTGTAAAATTATTTTTCTTATTTACAAAGCCAGATACTATGTTTCCTATGTGATATATTGACGGGATATCTTTTCTTAAGGCCTAACCTAAGATAACAGAATCAAGTTAATGTTTCCCATGCAGTCAGTGGAGTACCCTGTTGTCTGAGCAGCTAAGTCAGCCCAGCAGGCAAGGGAGAACTGTTTCATCAGGCTTGGTATCATTGCTCTCCATAGTCTCCTCCCATGCTGTCTCAGCCACAACTAGAACATTTATGTTGCCCTGCCTTTCTATATTCCTAAACACTTTGGCATGCCATACAGTGCTCTCCCATATGTACACATTACATAGGCACGTGCTTGCACCCTCACTTTTGTGTAGTTGCAGAGCCAAAATGCCATACTGTGTTCTTCTCCCTCCCAGCACCAAGTGTAACAAAACCAGCCCTGGCTCTCTACAGATTCTCAGCAGGGCTTTGCTGTCAAGCTGATCTCCAGGAAAAAGGCTCTCCATTCTTGGTGTTTGCATTTCTTCCCCAGACACCCCCATTACTATATGAGGTTCATCTGTTTTTCCTCCACATAGAAGGGTCCTGCAAAGATAGCCTTGCCCACAGCCATGTTGTCTTCAGAACAAATCTGGATTCCTTCAGTGCTTTCCCTCTCACCGTAGCTGAACTTGCAGTTGTCCAGGGAAGGGGGAAGGCAATATACTTCTCAGTCACCTAACCACAAGTGCACATATGTCTTTGGAGACTTTTGCTCTGCTAACCTTCCCCACAACCCAACTCCATTAATTTAGAATCAACATTATTTGAAAATAATGTTGATTCTAAAACAAAAACAAAATAACTTTCTCAAAGGTCTGGTAGTTTTTGAAGGTGTCAGAAACCAACAGACAGACAGTAAGGAAAGATGTAAACTTCTCTGTAGCTTATCCTGGACATAGGCCTCCTGAGAAGAATTCTGCTTTTTGAAGTAGCATCTGTTGTTCAATGCAACAATACGTTTCAGAGGAACTGAAAAGCAGCGGAGCTTCCAGTCTGCTCTTTCTGGAACATATGTAGAAAGCAGTTATGATACGAAACTCCAAGATTCATCTCTCTTGTAAACTAAAAGGCTTACCAACTTTGCATTTGTTCCGTATCACACTGAAGCTAATATCAACGCGCTGTCTCTTGACTCATTTCTGTCTGCATCCAGAACAGTCAATGCCATCTGCTGCGCCTTCGTAGGCTATTTTTGCACACACTTCAAATCAGAGGCAGAAGTTTGTTCCACATTGAGTATTACTAAGCAATGAAAAAGTTGAAATCTCATTTTTAAAGAAAAATCCTTTCTGATTGACCTTTCTGCCCACTCTTGCTTTCTGAGAGGTTCTTGCACAGAAAGTGTGCAAGCCTTAGAGTAAGGTTTCAGAAACCATTAAACTGCAATTGATGGAAAAGAGAATGAGTTTACTTTGAACAAGCTGTATTTCAAGCACCCATACCAGGTTTGTACTGATACTTGACTACTGTTTTTAAATCTACATCTTGCATGTGCACCAAACCACAACAGCAAAAGTTAATTTTGCATATTGTCTGATTACTGTAGTATGCTTTATATAAATATTATGAGAAATACATACCAGAAAACTATAGCATCTCCATGTATTTGAAGATATAGTTTAAAAAATGGAAGACCCTGCATCTGACTCAAGTATTTGCTTTTACTTAAGGTGTAATTGAAACTGCCTGTTTTAGCCTCGACGGCTTCATCAATCCATCTTTCTTTTGTAGGCATCTGATTCTTTACTGGTGCAGACACCAGCTGTGGTTCCTGGTCCGTGTCAGCCTCCAAGGCTACAGGGTAGACCAAGAGCAAGAGAAATTCAGCTGCGCTGGGGTAATTTTTTTAGAACTTTCAGTGAATATAAGAGATCCAAATGTGTTACATGTTAAAATTTAATAAGATTTCCTTTCTTTCTTACTTTCAGGACCACCTCAGGTAGATGGTGGTTCACCCATTACCTGTTACGGTCTGGAAATGTTTCAGACAGAAGCCGATGAGCATAGAGAGGTGTACCAAGGCTCTGATGTTGAATGCACAGTCGGCAGCCTTCTTCCAGGAAGGGTGTACAACTTCAGACTGCGAGCAGCTAACAAGGCTGGGGTAAGCAGGCAGTCTGAAGTGAATTGAGTTCCAGAGACTGCAGTCAATAGAGGGATCTTCTCTTTTAAGGAACATTTAACGGCAGTTTTAAAATGATGTTTTCCTAATGTCATTTGATTCACATAGTTTATTGTTATGTAGGAAGAGACGGTTAAACATCATTTTGTAATAAATAGGGTTTTAGATGGAGGGAGGAGAAAATATGCCTTATTTTCTAACCAGTAGCATTGGGAAGTGGTTAGGAAATGCCAAGTACTTTATCAGAGCATTGTTGCAACTTTAATAATCTCATCTGAAGTAAGTTATTTTCTGTATTCAGTTTTGTATACTGATTAACATTTATTTTTACAACTGCTGTTCTAGAACATAATGACTGTTTTCTGACTAATTTTTTATATTTAGTAACTTTAATAATTAATAACTAATACATTAACTTCTGAGTAGATGTTCTATCAGATGCAAGAACATTTTCTCTATTTGGAGTTTTAAATGTGTCAAATGTGTCAGTTGTTGCCATAGAACAAGCTTTATTTAGTTATGTATCCAAAGTCCTGATTTAAAGCCAGAGAGGCAGGGCTTCTTGCATTAGTTTTATGAGGAGAACGTTATTGAACAAACAACCAATTGACACTGTGGAGGGGTCTGCAGCACTGACCTGACTTTTTAATTATTTTTTTTAATCCTTTGTTTCTTCTAGAAAGATAGAAATAGGCAGTACAAATTGTGTTATATTACAGTGCATTTATCATGCAACTTAAAAATAAGGACTTGGCTAGCACTTTTCTCGTTTTGCCTAGAGTTTGAATTGTCATGTTTATTCTGATTGCATTTGCTATAGAGAAGAGCCTTAGCAGGTATTCTGGAGACTAGTCAGGTAACTCAATAAATTCTGAACGCACAGTCCACTAGGATTTATTTTACAATTAATACAGCAGGCTGTATTGTCAGACTGCTGTCATAGGTCCCTACTGTGGTAAACTCTTATATAAAAAGTAGCAACTTTCTTTTTACAAATTAGTTGTATCAACTCCCTTTTAATAGTTTGGACCTTATTCGGAAAAATGTGAAATAACTACAGCACCTGGACCACCAGATCAGTGCAAGCCCCCACAAGTGACGTGCAGATCTTCTGCGTGTGCTCAGGTGTCATGGGAGGTAAGGATGACATCTTATGCCTATCTTAACGTGGCTGTCCTTTACGTTTTTAGGTTCAGCTTTAAAAGCTCAAGATTGTATTTGAATCCCATTTTAAAATACACTTACCTGATGATCCAGTAGTTGGTAGGTAGAGCCTTAGAGTCATTCATCATACTGTCGTATGACAGCTGCGAGTTGGCAGCCTGCAGGTACTTGAGGTCTGACTTTGTTCTTTTGTTTAACAGTTTGGCCACAACTGCTGCACTACGTTTCTGAGTGATGCAGGTTCTTCTTAAATTTTTTTCTTTAATGTAGTTATCTTTCCTCAGAGCGAATATATCCACATAATACAATAGATTATTGTGCATTTTCTGGCTTTATAAGCTGATTTAATTTTATATAATCACATCAGTAATAATACAGCAAAAGCCTCACAGACTTCCTATAAACTCATAGTATTTAGATGTCTAATTAAAAAATGCAATAGATAAAAATTAAACTTGTAAAAAGGAAAATTCTATCTGTAAATAGTTTAAACACAGCTTTGCAGTGCCTTGAGATGGAGTGAAGTATCTGAGTTAGAGAATGAATGGCAAGGAAGAAAAGGCTGAATGGTCTCTCTGCTTAAACAGCTGAAACCAGAATTACTTTGTATAGAGTCATCTCTGCAACAGTGAAGAGTGTTTTTAAACTGTAGGCAACCCAAGGCCAGTAATGCATTCTGATTTATTTGTGAAATAGTGGTGAAGAAATGGGAAAGTAACATTCCTGTGGGGGGAAAAAACCCAACCAAACAAAAACACCAGAGTAGCTAATGGTGGTGAGTTCGGTTGCATTATTTTCAGTCGGTGAATTTAACTTCTAACGGTTTGTATCTGTTTTAAAGGTTCCAGTGAGTAACGGAGCTGACATCACAGAGTATCGACTGGAGTGGGGCGGTGTGGAAGGATGCATGCAGACCTCTTACTGTGGGCCTGGGCTCAACTGTGAGATGAAAGGGCTTTTGCCTGCCACTATATACTATTGCAGGGTTCAGGTAAAGATGTAAAGCTATTGTTAACGAAGTCTGGAAAGGGGAGTTGACCCTGCTGTGTAAACGCAGTGTGCTTTGCACTTGCAGGCAGTGAATGTTTCAGGTGCGGGCCCTTTCAGTGAAGTAGTGGCGTGCATGACTCCAGCCTCCGTACCCGCAGTTGTGACTTATCTTCGGGGGCTAAGCGAAGATGAAGTTGAAAGTCCACACTATTCTCCTTCCACATGCCTTGCTATCAGCTGGGAAAAACCTTCTGACCATGGATCTGAAATTCTTGGCTACAGCATAGACTTTGGAGATAAACAGCCAGTAACTGTTGGGAAGGTTCTCAGCTATTTCATAGATGGCTTACAGCCAGATACTACCTACAGGTATGTCAGCACAACTACTGGACATCCAACTCATTCTTCCACTAGAGCAGAGTCTGTGCTTGTTTGTATCCTTTTTTTAATTATTATTCTCTGTGTGACTCTCTGAGAAGTATTAGTACATAGACATGGGGGAAAAGGAAGCTCTGTAACGATGGCTGGAAAAGCTGTCTGGCAGAAAAGGGCCTGAGGGTGTTGATTGACAGCTGGCTAAAAAAACTTCTTCACAGAGGTTATTAGGCATTGGAATGGGCTGCCCAGGGAAGTAGTGGAGTCTCCATACCTGGAGGTATTTAAAAGATGGTTAGATGTGCTACTGAGAGGCATCATTTAGTAGTGAATTGCAGGTTAAAGTTGTGGTTGGACTTGATGATCTAAAGGGTCCCTTCCTTTATGGTGATCTAAAGGCTGCCCAGGGGAAATAGTGGAGTCACCATCACTCAAAGGTATTAAAAAGGTGTGTAGACGTTATGCTTGAGGACATGGTCTAGAGGTGGACTAGGCAGGGTTGGGCTGTGGTTAGACTCCATAATCTTAAAGGTCTATTCCAACCCAAGTGATTCTATGAATCAAACCAGGACAATTCTATGATTCTGTGATGACCTTCATAAGCAGATGATCCGTGCTGGTTTTATTTTCTATCAGGAGCGAATAATTTTAGTGATTTTATTGCTCTAGGTCTGTGCTATCGGTTTTGTTTTGTTTTTAATGTGTCAGTTTAACTGAATTCAGATTACAGATTCAGATTAATAACAGGGTTTTACACTGGACACTTCATAGATAAATATGCGCCAGGGAAGGTTCAGATTAGATGTCAGGAATAAATTCTTCACTGAGAGAGTTGTGGGGATGTGGAACAGACTGCCCAGGGTGGTGGTTGGGTCACCATCCGTGGATGTATTTAACAGATGGATAGGTGAGGTGCTCAGGGATATGGTTTAGGAGAGGACAGGTACTGTTGGACTTGATGATCTTAGTGGTCTTTTCCAACCTTGTGATTCTGTGATAGATGACCTCTAATCCATTCGATAAGATAAAATCCATCTAAGGAAGGACCATGTCTAGTCTTTAATGACTGGATTGGCTGATCTAATGTGAGCTCTTTGCAACTTGCAGAAATACGAAGTGTTTGAGTGGCAGTCAGCTTGAAGAATATCAGTTTGAAAATCTATGGAACAATTTTAAATCTCTTAAAGAATTTTAGTTGCTAAAAACATGCCTTACAGGAGAATGTCAGTCCCACTGAGGTGAGATTTTAAGCCCACACTGATTTCAGTATAGCGGGGATATCATTCAGCTATGGAATTTTTTGCATCATTAAAGATATGGTTTTACTTTTATAATGATGTATTTAAGACTACAATGTTTCTGTGTGCCTTACAAGCATGGAACAATAATGCTGGCAATTTGAAGAGCCATTGTTCTCTGTGTCAACAAACTGAAGAGAGTGAGAAGCTTTTACTGCAGAGGTACTTCTGTACCCACAGAAGTGCATTTATAGCATATACTGTCAGCTCTTTGTGCAAATACAAGATTTCATATGTTAACCTTAGTTCTGTGCTGTAATAACTTAGTGTAATATTAAATATTACTGTAGTGAAGGAGAAATATTTATTCATAAGCCTGACCACACATTTGTGTTTCAGTATTTTGAAACTGTGGTTGATTGTTTCAGAATTCAATTATTGTGATTTATTTTTTTCCAGTTACCTCGATACTATTTTAAACAAGCAAATGTTAGTCTGCAAAATGAGATTAGACACAATTTGTTCTCTGTGGCTACCTGTGAGATGTGTAAAGAGCCTCAGATTTCTCTGTTTCCTGCTTTTTCCTTTTTAGAAATACATTTCTTGGCTACTTCTTTTAATTCTTACTTGTAAACTTAATGCCAGCATTGTTTTCCATGGAGTATCAAAATAAAAAAAAAATTTAAAAAATATCCCTGAATTTTGAATTCTGCGAACCCCTCAACCATGTGTCCTTTGATTCCTGATTTCCCCTCTCCCTTTCCAAGCATACCCAAGATGGCTTGTGTTTTCAGACACACAGAGATGTGTCCTTACCTTAGCAGTGAAAACAGCAAGAGTGGCAACTCAGCACCATCACTTTTATTTTCACATGAACTAGATCTGTTCCAAAAAGCCCATAACTTCCCTCTAGTCATCCTTGACCTCACCTGATGCAACAGTCAAAGATACCACAGAATGCTTTAGGTTGGAAGGGACCTTTAAAGATCATCTAGTCCAACCCCACTGCAGTAAGCAGGGACATCTTCACTAGATCAGGTTGCTCAGAGCTTCATCAGACCAGACCTTGAATATCTCCAAGGATGGGGCCTCCACCACCTCTCTGGACTGCCTGAGGACTCAGCTCTTCATGGGGTAGATTTTTTTTACCTTCCCTCCTCTCTCCAACATATCTATCAAAAAAAATTTGCTGCAAAACCTGCAGAGTCAGGAAGATGGACCACTCTTGAAGTAGCCAGTAGAGTTTTTGCATCTTGTCAATAGTGTGAATTCTAAGGTATTTTTATTTTTAACCACTCCAACTCCTTAAAATGGGGCAAGGAAAGTGACAGTCCTGCTTATTTGTGGCAGTTAACAAAAGTGTAATACTGATAAGTCTTCCTTGTAGAAAGTGCCATCTGTTTGGTACCATTATTCTCTCTTGAATGTGAATGGCAGAAATGACCAGTTATTGCTTAGCATCTAATTTTAAGTCAATTTATTCTTTTTTTCAAACACTAGAGTACGAATTCAAGCCCTGAACAGTCTCGGAGCGGGTCCTTTCAGCCACACCATAAAACTGAAAACAAAACCTCTCCCTCCGGATCCACCTCGCCTGGAATGTGCTGCGTACAGTTCTCAGACTCTCAAGCTCAAGTGGGGAGAGGGAGCTGCAAAAGCACTAACCGACTCCATTCAGTACCATCTTCAGATGGAGGATAAGAACGGAAGGTTGGTTTGATCATCACTTTAAGCTGCCCTATATGTGGTCTGATGGTACCAAAGGGCAAAATTCCATATGGTCTGTTGAATTCACAACAGACATAGGAGGTCATCTCATCTGGCAAGGCAAGAAGGGCTCTGGTGTCCATGCTGGGAAGTACAAGTTTTAAAACTTCATAGGTTTTTCTTATTTGCAGGTCAATATGGAACATTCAATGAAATGTTTCATAGCATCACATTTTCTCTCACTTTTGGTTAAGTATTTTGTTGAAGTATCGTGTCTAATCAGTCTTGTGGATTTTATATACTTCATATGGGAAGGGGTGAATTCTTCACTCTCTATTGTCTTTATATGCAGTTATTTTTCATGGAAAAGAAACTCAGTGTAGTAAAAATTACTATTTTAAGGGATCTCTTCTCTCACATTAAATTTGAGTATAAGCTGAGATGGTACAGCAAGTACCCTTGCCTGAATGGCAATATGAGCACATTACTGCTACACTGTGTACCATGTCTGAACCTCTGAGTAGCTTTAGCTTGACAGACAAAATATATCTGCTAGGTGAAATTGCTCTGCTGTGAGGAGGAAAGAAATTACACTTTTAACTGGAAAGAAATTCATTGTCATTACCAAAGACTAGATCATGTGCAGGTACTTTCTGTTTAAAATGTAAAAGAAAAAGTTGAAGGAGGTGATAACTCCTGCAGAAGGAGATAAACTTGTGCTGTGTCCTGGGGATACCAAAATTGAAACTCAAATGAGAACTGCCAAGATTAGTCAGTGTAAGAATTAAAACGTGAAGGAGAGTGGTCAGTCTGTAAAGCTCTCAGAGTGGGACTTGGCGTGTGCTACAAGTGTGACTGCCACTTCCTGTGCAGATCTGAGTGAACTTCATGAGTTACTCTTCCCTGACAATGATGTACCAGAGCATTTGGATCCATAACCCTTTCTTAGGTGCCATAATGGAGAGTTTTCTAGGAGTAAAATGCTAAAAACTTGTTAGTGAATTTTGAAAAGCTAAAAATGTTGAGGGAGTAGATGACAAAAAAAAAAGGCAAGCAGTGTGTGCAGCTCATGGAGAGACAGAACTGCTATCCTTTCCCATTGTTCCAAGTGCAGAAGGGTTTCTGAAAATGCTTAGGATCATTTTTGCCAAGAGACACTCTGTAGTGCTCTTAGTTTAAAGTATATTTTCATTTCAAAGATATGAGAAGTAAAAACTTAGCCCTGTAAATTGAGCTTCTTATTTTATAGTAATGCCAGAAGATAAATATTTCTGGGTTTCTCATTAGATTCTGGGAACTGATGGGAATAAACTTCAAGCCAGTACTGTAGCTGCTTCGGCGGTCCTTTCCTGTGTTTAAATAAGCCACTCATTCCATTTCCAGGTTTGTATCCTTATACAGAGGGCCGTGTCATACATACAAAGTACAAAGACTCAGTGAGTCAACATCATACAAATTTTGTATTCAGGCTTGTAACGAAGCTGGCGAAGGTCCCCTTTCTCAAGAGTATGTTTTCACTACTCCCAAATCTGTTCCCACTGCCTTGAAAGGTAAAGATGCTTCTTTTCTCATTTTGGGGGGNTGGTTTGGGTGTTGTGTTTTAATTTGGGTATCTAGAATGCCATGCCCTTTTCCAAGGGATAGTAAGGGAATGCTGCTTTCATGTAATTGCCTAAAGCCTATGACATAAGAAGGTTCATACTTAGAATACCTGCGTACCAGGACAGAGTGACCAGGTCATTACAGTAATTTGAGATGGAAATTCTTCTGAGCATGTTTAGAATAATTTCAAGCATTGCAGCAGATTTCTTTTGCAAACAATACACACAGACACCTTTGACTTGTTTTCTTGTCGATGATCCCTAAACTAGTAAATTTTGAGACCTGTGTGAATTGTTAGTTGTTCCAGAAAACATTGTCAGAAGACCGCATTTGAATCTGAATCTGTTGTTTCTCTGAGACAAAAATAGCAGCTAGAACACAGAATTTGACACGTTAAGTGGTGGGGACAGCAGAGCTAGCTGTCACTTTTGGGTTTTCTTCCTTCAGCACCAAGGATAGAGAGAGTGAACGATCACACTTGTGAAATCACATGGGAGGTTCTGCAGCCCATGAAGGGAGATCCAGTTATCTACTGTCTTCAGGTCATGGTGGGCAAAGACTCGGAATTCAAACAGGTACGATCTGTTTAAGGTACCGTATTTTTGTTCACTTAGTGTTTGTGATGCCTCATGTAGACTAGAGATTATTGTGTTCTAGTCTGTTTTTAGTCACCGTGCTCACTTTTTGTTACCCAGTAATATGAGGTTGTAGCTCCTAAAACCATTGTCATAGAGAAAGGAGATTTAAGTGATGTGCATACTGCAGTAAGTTGCAGCCTCTCTGACGTTTACTAAATGCACCTTGACACCTTCAGTAGCGAGGGCATTGTCAACGGATGGGAAGAACTGACAAAACAGAAACACCCACCCGACAGTACGGAATTGAGTGGGACCTGTGAGGAAAAGAACAAAGGGTTGTCTTTGCACTAAAAGTTGTTTGAAGACAGTAAACAATATTACACAAGTTTTGATGTTGCCAAAGTCATCTTCTGTACAGAGAACTTCAGATAGGGAGAGACCCTGTACTTAGGCAGTGTAGCTATTCAGGTGTGGAAACTTTTTAAAATATAATTGGTTGATTATTTTTTTGCCACAGGACCATTTCAGTATTAGGATGTGCTGTATCTACAAGGGTCGAGCAGTTGAGAATGTGTTTCAATTTCAGGTTTGGTTATCCTAAGATGCAGTTTGAAACACCAAGCTGCAAATTAATCTACATTTAAAAGAGGATGTGCAGTGCTAATTTTGCTTCCCAATAAACTGCCTGATAATTGACATGAAATTAGGCTTGGAAACTCTGTTTCACACTATTAAGCAAGCAGGTTTCCTTCCAGAAAGGAAACACAATTAATTCTGGTATATTATAATTTTATTATAGTTCAATATTAAATAAGTTTTGCCTGTGCTTTGGTAGATTATAGGTTTTGATATTTTTGTAATTCATAACTTTTAGTGTAGTGCTATGTTCATTATGTTAATTTATAAACTTTCTCAGTGAAAGAGGAACCACAGTCCAAGGTGTTTGTTACCTTTCAGTGTGAATATTCTTTAACGTAACTTTAAGTTTGTAAAAGAACACTGAGTGTGTAAGGCAGTCAGTAAAGCAATGGGCAGTGTTGCTTCTGGACACCGAGTTTGGAATAGCAGTGTGTGTTGCCAAATGAGCTGGACAAGAAAGGAAAGGTTTGGCCTGTAAATAGCAAAACAGACTGAGGTGCCTGATTCCTTTTGCCTCTCCAGAACAGTTTAGCACAGTAAATTAAAAGAAAATGACAAGTTTAGTTTGCAGAAATTAAAATTGGAACACTCAAGAAGTAAATGCAGTAGAAACAGCCTTTAAGATACTTAAACATGATGGCAACTGTTTGCTTTGACACTGACAAAAAAGTAAACAGCCTGGAAGTCCAGTCCAAGCTGTTTATGACCATTTCCCTGACAAAACTTCACTCTCCACTTCTCCTTCTCCCTGATCCGTCAGCTGAACTGCTCATGTCATTGGTCCGTACATGCCTCAGACAAAACTTCATCCTCTGTCGTTTGAGCTATGTAGTAAAGTTCTTACAGGGGTTGGGAACCCTTTAAGTGATAAAAATCACCACCAGCACTTCTGAGGGGAAGGCAAATTCCGGCAAGGCGCTGGGGACGAGCAGCTGAGGACAGAGCCCCTGCTAGGTGCCACAGCTGCAGCTCAAGTAGGACGTGTGTCAGGGGCCTGTTTGCTGGCTGCCAAACGCACAGTGCAGATTAGCAGGACTTTGAGGAAGCTCCACTTCCAAAGACCTGCCCTGTCTCAGCGTGGGAACAATTTCTTGAGTGAATGAAGTCTCCAGGTTGTAGATTCCAGTAATGCTCAGAGGACTCCGTGAGTCCATGAGCAGCCACGGGCACAGAGGCAGCTCTTTAAAATTGGAAGGGATTGATGACTTCTTTCACTGAATGGTTGATAGTTTGCATTGGTGAAACAGCATCTAATGGTACGGTAACTGTAGGGAAAGGTTCTGCACAACGGGATATTTCTGTATCTGTCACTTAAATAAAGCAAGTCCAGATTAAGGTTGGGGAGTGTCACAGGGTGTATGTAAAGGAATTTAAAAAGAGAAATCAATCAAGAGAGGCTGTGGAGTCACCTTCTCTGGAGACATTCAGAACCCACCTGGATTCTGTCCTGTGGAGCCTGCTCCAGGTGATCCTGCTCTGGCAGGGAGGTCCCTTACGAGACCTACAAATCTGTGAACCGCCACCATAAACGATACCATACCCAGACACTTCTGTATGTAGGTGTGTGTGCAGGGAGGTTTTACTTGACATGTTGTCATTTTTCTCTCTTCATTGACAGGTTTATAAGGGCCCGGACTGGTCGTTCCGATACACTGGCCTCCAGCTGAACTGTGAATACCGTTTCCGTGCATGTGCCATTCGACAGTGCCAAGAGACAGTAGGTCATCAGGACCTGGTAGGCCCGTACAGCGCGCCAGTCCTATTCGTCTCTCAGAGGACAGAACCACTGGCAAGCACCAACAAGGACACTGTGCAAACCACAAGGACACAGTGGTCACAGAGCGACCAAGTGTGCGCTGCTGTCATCCTTGCACTTTTCGCTATCTTTTCCATTCTGATTGCTGTTATCATTCAGTACTTCGTAATAAAGTGAAGAAAAGGAGGTTTGTTTTAGAACGCTGCCCATTACATTTTTACTTTCTCATAATCTAAAGGTAATTCTGTTCTCTTGCTTTTACAAAAAAAAAAATAAAAAAACAGCAGGCATTTAGCCACCGGCATTGGGACTGAGGCAAAGCTTTTCAGCCACTTTAAAATGCTTACCGGTAGGTCTAGGCTGGCACACGCCGTTAGAACGCAAGCCACAGAAATACAATCTTTTCTTTGACATGCCTTCTTGCAGTACAGACTCTCCGTGGGGCAGGCAAGCGGTGTCTAATGAGAAGGGGGTTGACCGGTAAACGCGAGAGTTAAAAATGGTTTCCTAGCCCACCCTTGTAAGGGTTGTTACCGTAACAGGGAAGAATGTGTAGATCGCATTTAAAATTTACACTAACAAACTTGTGCTGTATACAATATTAATCCGATGCTGTGAAAGCAATTTAGCGCTGTATTTCTACCTCCTCATTTGTCTTAATTATTTGGGAAGCAGGATTTATGCTGAGAAATAAACAGAAGGGGCTTTTCTCAGGCAGCAAATAATAAAACTGGATGGAAGAGTGTGTGAAGGAAGCTTCTTCTCTGATAAATGTGGAGTTCTTCACTGCAAGTAGCTGTTTTCGAAAGACTACAAGGAGATGGCACAAGTGGTTTATCTTACCCCCAGGATTTGATGTTTACTTACAAAAATGCCTCTTTTACTTCTTATGAATACAGAAGTAAAAGTGAGAGAACTTGTTAAAATTGAAAAACACCTTTCTGAAGTTGACCTTTGATTGGATGCAGTTTATACAGGTGTCTGTGCCCTCTGGTTTTGGCTTAATAGATTAAGTTAATAGATATTTCAGTTAAAAATCATTATTGAACTTTTGCTCTTTACCCCACATCCACTTGCCATATCCACCAGAATCAAGGACTGCCTTTTTTTTTTTTTTTTGTTAATTTTTTTTTCTGTTTTCTCTCTGTCTGTCTTTCTTTGGGGCACCAAATCAGAAGACGAAGTGTAGTAATTTGCACCAGAAAACTTAAAGCTGCTTTTTTTTTTTTTCTTTCCTTGAGATCCTAATGTTTAATGTAATGTCTCTTTGGATACTGTACCAAATTGTTGATTGCATGTAGTTAATGTTGCATTAGAGCACTTTGCAATTGCATAACTCATCAATGTTTTGTGAGCTTGCATTTGTGAGTTCTTGAATGACCAGACTGAATTTTATCAAGTATCCCATTGAACATCTCGCTAGATG
Source organism: Heliornis fulica (assembly GCA_013399135.1). Classification (NCBI taxonomy): domain Eukaryota; kingdom Metazoa; phylum Chordata; class Aves; order Gruiformes; family Heliornithidae; genus Heliornis; species Heliornis fulica. The sequence continues at coordinate 233,615 of VXBZ01001964.1, forward strand.
TCAATGATTGCCAGTGACACAAAGCTTGTAGTGAAACTCTCTTTTGGGGAAAAAAAAATAGAAAAAAAAAATTTCCTTGTCTCATCACATGTTGTTATACACTTTGTAATTAGCTATTTTTAATTTATTTGAGTTACAAGATAGTGGATCATTAATGACTTCTAGTTGTGTTCAGTTTAGCATTTTTAATGGTATTAAACACTTCTGTCGGTCTTAATAATAATAAAAAAGGAACCTCTGTCTTGTGCTTTGAAGATCTCTGAAGAATTTCTCTTATATTAGAACGGGCATGTATTGTAACTGTTTATACGTCCAATGATCTGTGCTGTAGAATAACGTTGCTGAGTTTCGTTTTGTTTCGTTTTTTCTTAAAAAAAAAAAGAAAAAGAAGAAAAAAAAAGAAATGGCGAAGAGCTTGGCCTCCACCTGGCGAGAACGATCTGTCTTTAAAATGTACTGTATGTTTACATTTTATTTCAAATTTGTCATTTGTACGTATAGGCTGATACCTTCCCACCAGATACCGCGATTAACTGATGTTTTCTAGAACCTTCTTAAAAGTGCCATGTTTGGCAGTGCAAATGAGGTTGCGTGTCACAGCCCAGAGATTTCTTACGGTTGAATGTCTAAAACGGTAAGATTTGTTACTGCAGGTAAATCTGCAGTGACTTATGTTTTTCATAGTAAAATTCAAAATGAGCTCCTATTTTTGATAGTCATTTAATAGTGTATTTGCCGTTCGAGCCTCAGTGCATATTACTGCATTGAAGACAGTTTTTAATGTAATCTTAATTTTACCTCATATACTGTACATTCCAAAAATAAATAAAATAAAAATTAAAAAAAGCTAAAAATTAAAGCAAACTCTAAACTTTTTAAGATGTTATAGATAACACTACCAAACATATCACTTTGCAATCGTACAGCGTCGGGCTCCATGAAGACGAACCTGTATAGTCTGATAGAAAATACATAAACTATGTAGCAAAGTATCTTTACAAAATCTGTGGAAAATAAAAAGTATCATTCTTTTTCTTTCTTTCTTTTTGTACTGTTTATTGTCCTTCGGCGGGCCCTGCCCGGCCGGTTAGCGCGTAACGCCTCACGCCGAGGCGCTGCCCCGCTCCCCTCAGGGCGGCTCCCGAGCGGCGGCCGCTTCCCTCGGCCGGCGGCACGACGGGGCGGAGCGGGGCGATGGTGCCGGACACCC
>VXBZ01001964.1:234948-253237 GCA_013399135.1 Heliornis fulica
GGGGCTCTTCGTGGTCGGCGTGGTGGGAAACGTCCTGACGGGGCTGGTCATCCACGGCTACCGGGACATGAAGACCACCACGAATCTCTACCTGGGCAGCATGGCCGTCTCGGACCTGCTCATCCTCCTGGGGCTGCCCTTCGACCTCTACCGCCTCTGGCGCTCCCGGCCCTGGATATTCGGGCAGCTACTGTGCCGCCTCTCCCACTACCTCAGCGAGGGCTGCACCTACTGCACCATCCTCCACATCACTGCCCTCACCGTGGAGCGCTACCTCGCCATCTGCTTCCCCCTCAAGGCCAAGGTGGTCATCACCAAGCGCCGGGTAAAGGCTGTCATCTGCATCCTCTGGGCCTTCGCCTTCCTCTCTGCCAGCCCCTTCTTCTTCCTGGTCGGCGTGGAGCAGCCTGACAACCACACTGACTTCAGCCGTGAGTGCAAGCCCACCCTGCAGGCTGTGGAGTCCGGCCTGCTGGCCACCATGTTTTGGGTCACCACCTCCTACTTCATCCTGCCTGTCATCTGCCTCAACGTCCTTTATGGCCTCATCGGCCGGGAGCTGTGGCGGAGCAACACGCGTCTGCGGGGTCCCAACGCAGTCCTCCGGGAGAAGGGTCATCGCCAGACCGTCAAGATCTTGGGTGAGTCCCTCCTCAGGTTATGGCTGGGGCTAGGACCGGGGCTGCGAGGCCGCGGCTGGGACCAAAGCACACTCAGCTCCCACTCCAGGGCAAGGAAAGGGCAGGGGAGCATCCCAGACACACTGCTGAGCCCTCCAGTGCTCCCAGAGTCTGTCGCGTCACTCCCTCACTGCTGAGGCTTCACCTGCTGTACCACTGTGGCGTGTGGAGTGGCGTGACTGCCTTCTGTAGAAATACCATTTTTCTCACTTCCACTGGGCAGAACTGAGTACAAGGTAGTCAGCAGCTCCAGAAAAACTGTGTCAGCGGCAGTAGTCTCATCCAGAGGGTTGTGACACCTCAGCATGGTGAATTTCTGCTTTGGAAAAAATAAGTTTGATTTTTCTGAGCAACCTTTCATAGCTCTCCTAGGAGTAAATCTGCTGAAAAAACAGCAGCTTAACCCTTACGAGCCGTTTGCAGATAACTCAGATAATGGTGAAGTGCTTCCTGTTGATGTAGGATGCTGCTAATTTTTAGTTCATTATCTTAGTTGTACATTAATTAATCTAGCGCCAGGCTCCGGACAGTGAGACAGCACAGTCTTCCCTTGGGGCTCCAAGGTTTGTAAATAGCAACTGACTGGAGGAAGGGGGAAAAGAAGAAAAAAAGAAATCCAACTGACGATTAAGGAGCATAAACCAAAATGCCCTGGTTAGTTTGTTTTTCTACCTTTAGCAAAGGTTTTTACACGCTGCACAGGAGACTTCTTGTATCAGAGATGTGACAGGTTGGGTGGAAATAGCACAGCATAAAGGGAGAGAAAGTCGTAAGCCCAAGAGAATCTACGTTTTTGCTAACTCACTTGAGGAAGGTATTTGTGTTGGAGTAGGCACAAGGTTTTCCAACAGAAACACCCATGTCCCTGATCTCCTCGGAACCCACTGAACCAGACCAATCCCTTATCTCAAAGAGCCAGTAGCGCCGTGTGTGCGGTGTGTTTCAGGCTATATGCCTTTTACGAAGCTCCAAGAAACACAGAGGGTGCCCCATATATGTTTGGTTTGAGTAGGTGCATTTGTAAACAAAACTAATTAAAATACGGATGCAGTGATACACTTATTTAATTGCTCCTCATCCGCTCCTGCTACATTGCTGTTACAAGAGTGTATTTGTATTTATTTGTGTTGTGCTAAAATGCACTGCAGGACCCCGAGAACTGCTGGAGGCACTCAGTTCAGAGATCTGCTTAAGAGCTGAAGGTTTTACCAGTTACCTTTCAGCCCAGAGTCTAACAGACTCAATTGATGCTAGTCCCGTTCTAATTGTTTTCCAACAGTTCAGTGCTGGTATTTCTGTGTGTCACTTGCACCGGCTGGAAGAACCTGCAAAATCAGCCACATAAAATTTAGTTCACTGAATGGCTGGCAAGTTAACTCACTCCTTAGCTCTCTGTTTTGCCTTGCAGCTGTGGTGGTTCTGGCCTTCGTAATTTGCTGGTTGCCTTTCCACATTGGCAGGATCATATTTATAAACACCCAGGACACCAGAATGATGCTCTTCTCCCAGTACTTTAATGTATTTGCTCTGCAGCTTTTCTACCTGAGCGCATCCATCAACCCTATCCTTTACAACCTCATTTCGAAGAAATACAGAGCGGCAGCCTACAAGCTGCTTCTGCCGCACCGAGCGGCAGAAAGGGCTTTCACAGTGACGAAAGATGCCGGTGGCTACACGGACACCAGTGCAAGCACCAGGCATGAGTACGCCACCAGCTTCTGAGACCAGGGCCCGTGCTTTTCCAGGCATTCTTTGCAGAGGAAGGGAATTCCCTTCCTCTGCAAAGGAGCGTGGCAAGAGGAAGGACATTTCTCAGGCCATGGGGTGTTTTGTGTTCAGAACAGAACAAGCAAGGACCACAAACAGTGAGAATGGTGTGCAACTCGCAACTTGGTAGGAAAAGCTGGAGTAAACTACTAATAGACCCGTGGTTTTGATTCAACACACATTGTTCATTGCGTACGCGTTCTGTGCAGTTCCTGGTGTTTAATTTGTTTTTTAAATCACGACGCAGAGGACTGGAAAGGAAGAGGAGGGGGTTTGAGATCACAGCTCTGCTTGGGTGCAGTAATGAGTAAAACTCCCGGACAGCCTTCGCCGCTTCAAAATGGTTTTCTAGTAAACGAGATTGTACAAAACACAACCTTGCAGGGAGATGGATGCAAAGGAAATCGCCCACCACCCCAAACATCCTCGGAAGAAGGGGGCATATATTTTTAGCACCTTGTAAATAGGAAGGGGAGTTTCCCAGACAGTTCCACTGACTCTTCGCTTTGAAAAGCATCTCCTCTGCGCCGCAGCCTCTGGGCTTAACCCTTTTGGTGTGACCCATGTGATCAAATAAGGTCTTTTATTTATATACTAGCAGCCAATCCCCTATATTGGTAAGTGTAGATATCCCCGATCACTCCCTCGTGATGGACCCCTAGAGTTTGATAGTCGGTGGTATCGTGTTATATAACATGCCAGGTTAACCTGTCTTGCCACAGACGAAACCCGTCACCCCACGACTTACGTAATGGCAATTCAAAAGCCAACCCCTTGATTTTCCTCCAATGATTTTAAATACAAGTTTAAACTATAGGAGTCAGAAAGTGGATTGTGAGAAGAGCTGGAAGGAGTTGCTGGACCAGTTTCTCAGGAGAGATGCTGTCCTTACGCACTTTTACCTGATACCTTCCCAGCTACAGCGATATAAATCTGGACCAGGATCGATGAAATGGGACTGTGCTTACAGGAGTGTCACTGGTGGGATGTCCACGCTGCCCCTGTTAATAAAAATGTCTGTGGTTCGAAAAAGTAACCGTGGTGTTTACTGTATGCCGGAGTTACTGCCATGCAAAGGCAGAATTCAGCATCCCAGCGGCAGAGCTGACGCCGAGCCTTCTCTGCACATTAAAAATACAACCAACTCCCCCCTTTAATAACTCGTAGCTCCGAGTCGCTGAACAACTAAACCCGACAACAGGAAAACCACCCCAGGTCACTGCACACACGTTAAGCTTTCTTCTTCTGTGGGCTTCATTGCTGGGGGAGAGCAGTTGTCTGCAGCGCTGGGGTGGGCTGCTTTTCCCGGGGAGTGTGGTCATTAAAATGTTATAATAAAAGAACAGAAAAAAAACCAACCCTGTTTGTTTGAACGAGTTATTTTTAACAGTAATCTTTGTAAATGTCTGTAGGCTGCGGGGCGGGTGTCAGGTTGATATGTGGCTGGGGAGCATCTCCTGCGTGCCTGTACTCTGCTGGTAAATAAAGGCTTTTCCTCATCACTCTGCACTGGGAGGTCGATGCTTCTCCAGCAGAAATGTCCCCAAAAGCAATGGTGGCAGTGCCACAAGCACACGTTGTGAGCTGGTGAGGAGGAACCCTGGTGGGACACCACACTGAATCCCCCCTTTTCCCACGGTGCACCCTTCCCACAGAGCGCCTTGGCACCCCTCCGCTCCCTAAGCAGGGTGGCTGCCCAGGGCAGGGGTCCATGCAGGTCCCTCACCCCTGGGACCCCGTCTCACCACTCCAGAGGTGACTGTTTCTGCAGGGAGCTTCAGGCATGGGCTGCTCCTGCTCAGCCCCGAGACGCCACCGCTGCAGGCTTCTGTGTCCATGGTGGGCTGCACGCTTACGGTCTGGTTTTCTGGGAGAGGCATTTGCATCCCTGTTATAAATATCCCCTTTGCGCCCTCATCAGAGCAGGGCACGCAGCAAGCGGTGCATGGGAGCTTGCGGGGCCTCGTGTGACAGCTCTGCCCCCGCCAGAGCAAGCACTGCGGAAACAGACGGACTTCGGGCTGTCTCCTCACCGTCAGCCGCGCCTGGCACTGCTGGCCCCGGCGGTCGGCGCCGGGTTACGTAGGGAGGGATGTTGTCGATAAAAACGGAGCGCTCTCGCGTTCACTGCCAGGGACTCCGCGGTCAGATGCAGCCAGGCAAGGACCGTTTCAGGAAGCGTTTCGGTGGGGGTTACGGGATAGAGGGGGAGATGGGCTAAAGGCTGAATTGCGATGATAACTTTAAAAAGAGAAAAATGGGACGACGTAAAGGAAAAGCCCCGAGAGTGGAGGATGAAGTGAAAGCGTGTCGAGATACTCTGTGTCTCCACTGTGCGCGAAACAACCCTGCCACGGAGAGATGCCCAGGAAGGAAAACCAGGGATCTCTGCGCAGCTCACGAAGGACCCGGAGGCTCGTTACGGAGCGCGACGTGAAGCCAGGATTAACCACTGCAAGGATCAGAAACTGCTCACGCTTAAACATGTCAGCAGTCCCCCCACGGACCGTCGCCTAAAGCAGCAGCTCAGCTCCTGGCAGCGTGGTGACTGACGTGGGGAGATGCTCACCAGGGCCCATTCGGGGACCAGCGGCCTCGGGCAATGCTCGGTGACACCCCGTGCTTGCAAAGCCACCCAGCACCCACCACGGGCTGCCAGGCGTTGCGATACAATGAATAGAAAACTTTTTAAATGTCCAAGTAAAATAAAAGTAAAAAGAAAAAAAAAGAGGAAGAGCTGGTAGCTCAAAGGCAGCTCGAGAAAAGACACACGGAAAAATCCAGGGAAACCCTTCTGCGGGGGGAGGCCACATCTGCGAAATCTTAGCGGGCCGGTACAGACACGTGACGCTTGTGAAAGCTTCACAGTCTAAACAGTTGTGACAGAGAGAAGAGCGATTGGTCTCTCAAGAACAGGTCATTAGTCCGAGATCCACACGCTGCCGCTCGCGCCTCCCGCGAGCCCGCTGGGACGGCTGCTCTGACGGCCTCATCCATTTCTTGCTGCAGGCTTTTGCCACGTCTGTTCATCTGTCCCTCCAAGCTGGCGCAAACAAAGCTGCAGCAGGGCCTGGGAAAGCATTCGCTGCACCGGCCCCTTCTGCCGAGCATTTCTTCTGAGCAGGACCACGGCCATTCCGGCCACAGTCCAGTCTCCTCATACTTCCAGCCCCCGCGCTATCAGAGCCAGGGTTGATCAGTAATGCAGGGGCGAGCCCCAGGGAGTCCTATCAAATGTCCATCCTCACAGCTGTATGCGGTGGACAGAGCTCCACAGTAAATCCAGGGTGTGACATTGGGGATAACACAACTTGATGTGCAGCATGATGACACGGCGTCACCGTTTCACTCTGGATTCACTCTACCTGAAAGGAGTGTTAGCCCAAGTTAGGCCGTAGCTGTTAGAAACCTGCTCCAGAAATGGACTTTCTGTTCCAAGGCAAACGTGGAAAGCTACTTGTTTCTTCCTGTAGGAACCAACATTTGATCCTCCTAGAAACTATGTTAAGGCTTCTCCTGGAAACTACACTGAGGGACTAGGAAGACAGGGAAGCGATTCAAGACAGTGAGCACGGCTTCACCAGGGGCAAATCCTGCCTGACCAACCTAGTGACTTTTAATGATGGGGTGACTGCATCAGAGGACACAAGAAAACCAGTGGATGCTGACTGTCTGGACTTCTGTAAAGCCTTTGACACAGTCCCCCATAACATCCTTCTCTCTAAGCTGGAGAGATATGGATTTGATGAGTGGACTGTTCGATGGATAAGGAATTGGTTGGTTGGTCTCATCCAGAGAGTGGTTTTCAGTGGCTCTATGTCCAGATGGAGCCCTGTGACAAGTGGTGTCCCTCAGGGGTCCGTACTGGGACCAGTATGATTTAATGTCAACTTCATAAGTGACATTGATGGTGAGGCTGAGTGCACCCTCAGCAAGTTCACAGATGACAACAAGCTGAGTGGTGTGGTTGGCACACCAGAAGGACAGGGTGTCATCCAGAGGGACCTGGACAAGCTGGAGAAGTGGGCCTGTGTGAACCTCATGAGATTCAACAAGGCCAAGTGTTAGGTCTGAGCCCCCACTATTTCTGCCCCTGACTTCATCCACCATCTTCCTCCCCTCACTGCAGAGCACAGATAACTGTCTGCCCTCCCTCCTTCTTCCTTTCCTCCTCCCAGCCAGGGCTCACCAGAATCCATTTATCACCACAGCAGTTGTCTCTGACAAGTATCTCAGCCAAAGGTCTCATCCAGGCTGCCAGGGGCTGGTGCTGAGCCAGACGCCTGGACCACAGCCCGTCCCCACCAGCCAGGAGCCTGGATGAGCTCATGTTGAAGTTGTTTAAAGTGTTTAACACCACCCCTTGTGAGTTGGTGTTCAAAAAGATTAACCCTTAAGAAGGGCTGGGCTGATGTTGTTCTTCCCTAAGCTATGGAGAAGGAACCCCTTGCTGTACGTGCCTTCACGTTTGGGGGTACAGCTGTGCTGGGCTGTCCCAGGTTGGAGGCCAGGTGTCCCCCCAAGCTGCTCTGTCTTCAATTGGGGCGGGAGGGAGCAGAAAATGTACTGGAATCCTCCTGGGTCGCGACAGGCAGGGACAGATCATTCACCAATTCACCCTCATGGGCAGAACTGGCTCGGGCTAATGAGGTTCTTACCAAGCACACCAGAGTGGGGAAGTGAGCGCTGCAATTTACTTCCAAGGACACCTCCCCCACCCCTTCCTTCTTCCTGGGCTCCACTTCCCTCACAATCCCTCTACCTCTTCCCCCCACAAGTGGCACAGGGGGACAGGGAACGCAGGTTGGGGTCAGTTTATCACAGGTTGTCTCTGCTGCTCCTTCCTCCTCAGGAACAGGACTCCTCACACTCCTTCCCTGCTCCAGTGTGGGGTCCCTCCCCTGGGACATGGTCCTCCATCAATTTCTCCAATGTGAATTCTTGCCACCAGCTGGATTTATCTCCATTCATCACAACTCTCTGGGCCCAGCTGTCCAGCCAGTTTCTAACCCAGTGAAGAGTGTACCCTCTAATCCATGAGCAGCTCGCTTCTCTAGGAGGGTGCCGTGGGGTACAGTGTGGAAGGCTTTACTGAAGTCCAGGCAGACAACATCCACAGCCTTCCCCTTACCCACTGAGCAGGTCACCTTGTCATAGAGGAAGATCAGGTTGGTCAAGCAGGATCTGCGCTTCACATACCCGTGCTGATGGGGCCTGATCGACGTGTTTGTGTGATGGTACTCAAGATGATGCTTGTACTCCTATGATGCTTACAGAGAAGTCTCCAAACCAAAGCCACCAGAGCTGGGTACCAGTCTGATGTGGTGTGCCAGAACAATGTCTTAAGCCAGTGATGTCACCAAACACCCCTGCAGACAAAGTGCCCAAATTCAGCACAGCAAAACAGGCACCGAGTGACATCACTAAACCGAGTGACAGAAATGCAAGAGGAGACGGTGTATTAACCTAGGACAGGAGGAGAACCCCCACCAGTGGACAGGTGCCGCATGAGGCACTCTGATCCCTCGGACAGTGCTGTGATCGCTCTACCACAGTGACAGCCGCACTGGCTGCAGCAGGAGATCAAGGGCAGCAAAAGGAGAAAACTAGCTATGGTTGTAGGGTTGCTGACCAGAACTTATTTAAGATCCTGTGTGACAAGGAGCAGCATAGCAGAACACAAAGGGTGGTGGGATCCCAGGCAGCAGCCACTAATGGATTGTAAGAGCTGCCACAGCAATAGCAAGTCACCTCTACATCAGTGTTCTCACACTTGGCTATGATGTCACATGACTACATATGCTCACACCCCTGCTGGGTGCCTCCAAGCACAAGACAGCTCCTCAAGGCTCAGTACCTTCCTGCTGTTGCGGCAGCACGGCAGGACACTGAGTTGCTTCGGCGCTCTGCAGCTCTGCAGTTGCAAAGCAATTCCAGGAAGTCTTTGAAAGCAATGGAGGAGTGGCCTGGCTTCTGCAGTAAATCAAGGATACCAGCACGGACCAGCCTGCAGCCTAGCTGGTCATGAAGGGAAGCACAGGGCCCAACAAACATGTAGCTCCTGTGTGACAAATCTGCTCACCTCAACAAGGAAATCAGGCCCCAGTCTGAAACCAGGTGCAAACTGTGCAAGCTGTGTAAGTGCAAGCTGTGCAAGCACCCCCAAAGGCAAGTGGTGGTTTGACCCTGTGAAAGCAGTGTCCACAACCACAGGAGAGGAATCTGGAGAGTGGCAGAGTTGCCCTCTCCAGCATCTAGAGAACATCTTGATCTGGAGTTTTGATCCTGCTGACGCCAAGCCATGCAGCATTCACAGAATCACAGCATGACAGGGGTCAGAAGGAACCTCTGGAGATCATCTAGTCCAACCCCCCTGCCTGAGCAGGATCACCTAGATCAAATCACACAGAAACGTGTCCATATGGTCTTGAATGTCTCCAGAGAAGGAGTCTTCACAACCTCTCTGGGCAGCCTGTTCCAGTGTTCTGTCACCCCCAAAATAGTTTTTCCTCACACTGAGATGGAACTCCCTGTGTTCCAGTTTGTGCCTGTTGCCCCTTGTTCTGTCACTGGGCACCACTGAGAAGAGCCCCATTCTCTAGACACCCACCCTTAGATATTTGTAAGCATTGATGATTTTCCCTCTCAGTCTTCTCTTCTTCCCAGACCTGAAAATTGAGTTGAAACTTACAGACATCAGCTGCTCACATGGCTTCACTTCAAGGGCTCTCAGCAGAGACTGCTGGGCTGACCTGGACAAGCTGCAAGGGAAACTCCCCACCCCCTTCTTCCCAGCACCCCACTCCCCCAGAACAAGCCTGTGTGCTGACTGTGACCTAAGGGACTGGACCTGCCAGGTCAGGGCAGGAGGGCAGGCAGTTGCCTTCAGCCACTGAAGGAGGACAGAGGGAGCTTCACCCCTTCCCTTACACAAAGCCCTCCCAGCAAGACCTTCACAGAAGTTCTCCGCATGCCCAGATGTAAGCGCGTGACCCCATCCAGCAGATGTTGCACTATCTGAGCTCTGCAGGATCCTTGCCCCCAGACCTACCCCTTGCACAGAGAATCTGGGCTTAGATAAGATAAGCTGCTCCTGCACCGAGCGGTGACACGTTCTTCGTGCCTCCGGGAAGTAACCCTGTGCAGAAGGGACAGCCCACGGACAGAGTAGTGTTTGCTCCTTTCTGTGTCACTCCTCGTGGACAGAGATCCCTCCTGCAGAGCCTGGGAACAGGAAGGAAGAAGGGGAGGATGGAGTTGCCTAAAAACAGCCCTGGCTGAAACAAGGCTGGGAAAGACACAGCAAAACGCAGAACAGCAGCAGGAGGTGGTCCTATGGAGCAGAACCCCCCTTACACACAGGGGAGACCCGCCCGGCCCCATTTCTACCTCACATGGTCTATTCCCTCCTATGTATTTTCTCTTCACTAACTGATTTGGTCTCCAGAGTCCATGTTGCAGCAGTTGGTGAGAAACAACTCTTGCCAGGAACCTGTAATAGCCAATCTTCATCTTCACTTTGTTCCTTTCTTTTCAGCCATTTCTTGCTTTGCAAAGTGCATGTGTGTGCGAGGAGCGATCTGTCCCTGGGACACCTTTCCATGTGGAAATGTCAAGTGCATTTCGGTTTAGTCTGGGCTCTGGGATTACTGGATTTATTTCTAAATAGAGCACCAAAATTGAATTCTTGCCTCCTTGTCACTGAAACACAGGACAGAACTGTCAAAAGAAACACATAACAGCAAGATGAATTGACAGGTAATCTCTTACTGATTGCGAGAAAAATCCGCATCAGACGGTTTGACAGCACACATCACTGCATAATGTCCTGTGCCCAGCAAGACAACCCTAGCAGAAAGGGTCTCTGTTGGCTTGCAGACCAGAAGCATACACAAGGTGTCGGGTTTGTGCTGGGCAGCCTCTCAGATAACTGCACTACGCAATTCAGATCTTTATCACACCAACAGGGAACAAAATCCCATGCCCGAGTTGAACTGCGAATGAATTTGGGTTGCAGGCCCACAGAACAGGGTAGCATGGAGTGTCCAAGACCTTCACCTCATGCTGGAGGAGGAGGAGCCACCCCAAGTGGAGCAAACTTGGGGTGGTTGCTGAGCGACCAAGGGACCCTGCTAGCACTCAGCACCATTCAAGAGGAGCCCTAACGCAGCCAAGGGATGTTCACCACCTTGCAGGATGTGTCCGCCCCTCCACAGTGGTGGTTGCTTACTAGGAAGTGACCAGTGTGGGGAGGGCTGCTCACCAGCAGTGCTGTGTGCCACCAGCATACTGGGCTGCTGAACTCCTCTATCCCAGTACTCCTCTCGTCCCTCCCTGGGACGAGAGCCTATGACTTCTACAGCAGGAGAGAGGGTTTGTGCCGCTCTTTCTGGCCCCATTTTGTGGTGCTGACAGACACTGACTGACTCCACTGCCACCAAACTGACTTGCGCACAGTTCCTAATCTTGCTCTTCTTCAACGCAATGAAAAAGGTAGCGAGTGCTAAAGCATGGCGCAGACTTAAAGCCCAAGCTTCTGGAGGAGGTCTATGGTTCTTCTCACTCCTTTTTGCCATCCCTGCAGCTTGCCCAGCAGGAAAAGCCACAAGAGAAATGCCTCGCCTTCTCCCGGTGAAGTATTTCAGAAGCTGAAATACCGGGGGCCAAAAAGCACCCCAGGACCTGAGCCCTCAGGCCTGTATCTCCCACCTCAGTGCTATCTTTGTCTCCACTTGCAGCAAAGTGAAGCATGGACACCAGATGGGGTGACCCATGGTAGGAGAGTGGGCAGGATGCCCAAGCTCTGCACCATGGTACCAACAGCCATGCTCAGCACCAGAGTCTCTATTAAAAGCCTGTAGCAGGCACAGCCTGCACAGCACCTTGGAGTTCAAGTGTCAGCAACGCCCACCACCCCAGTACCCTGACTATGGCTACCCGCAACGACTGTATAGCAGCCAGATGGATGGAAACTGAGAAAAGAATGAAGCATTCTTCTTACAGCCACCTGAAAGATCACTCTTATACTGCAATCTAGGCACATGCCCCATGTGCCCCTGAAGCCATGTCACACCAGCCCACGCTAATGTCCCCAGGGCCAGACTCTCAGAGGGGCTCAGGGCGGGCTTCCCTGCACAACATCTCAGCTGTCGCAGATCACGCTTCCTGCCACCGCACGCTCTAAACACTTCCCTCTCCCCTGCACGTACCCCAGGACACTGCTTTATAAAGCAAGCACTCTGCTGTCTGTCCTAAGTTCATTTATACAGGTTTTGTTTGTGTGATATCCAGGTTGTTATCTGTATCAGAGTTATACAAACAGTTTCTTACAAGAATTTAAACATGTGGAAAATGTTTGCCATTTATCCCAGACACTTCTGAAAGGTTCATGTTTTATCTTTTCTCAAGCTGTAGTTGGAACATAAAATACTGTCTTGGCATTTCAATATACAGGACATCACTGATTGTTAGCAATTAAAAAGTTAATTTGTATTAATTAACATCACAGATTCAAGGCACAGTAGCAACACATCAATAAATGCTTGTGCCTCTGCCATTTCTGCAAAGCCGTGTGCACACACATGCAAGTATCTGAAGGAACCTCAAACAGCACTGCAGATTAAACACACAGCACGGATATAAAATGCAGCCAGTTAATATGGCTCAGTGAAGCAATGGTTTGTCACTCAGCTGCTGAATACAGACACTCTGGGCATTCAGGCAGCAGCTACTCCAGACAACTGGTGCATGGGCACAAACACAGGATCAGCCTCTCACTCCACAACCGTGCAGTGACCCAAAGTTCATTGCTTTTCTGATACCAGAGTAGCACGAGGTCTTTACTGTGGCTAAAGACACCCTGACTATATAGGTGCATCTACCCTCCACTGTGCCCAACAGAGATAGAAACTAGGCACATGGATGGCTTCATGGGAAAGCAGACACATTTGTGATTGTTGTGCGGGGGGTGGTGGTTAGATGGCTTGAACTGCCACCACCAAAGGTATCACCAAAAGTAGTTTTATCAAAGCATGATGTTGTAAATGTGAGACTTAAAAGTTCTATGGCAAGGTTCACTCTGTTGCTTCCTGTAGAGGATATAGTAATGGCTCAGAGTTACCAATACAGAAATCTTCATGCACTACAGCACAAAGTTACGTGCAATGCCAGTAACTTACCAAAGACCTGCCATTGGCAAGGGGTCTCTCAGCCTCCCAGCTCAAGGGCAGGTGACCGCGGTGCAGCCAGCTGCTCAGCAGGCAGAACTCAAAGCAGGCTTATTGTTATATTTAGGGAATAAAGCTCGTAGTCAAACTGCATGCAAAAAGAAAAAGGTAAGCAGGAGGCTCCCTGTACTCACAGCTTGCTCTGTTCCTCGATAAATGAGTCTTGGAAGAACCGCCCGCTCGTTATTCATGCGTTGATGGCACGGTCAGTGTGCCGGTTTCCAAGCCCACATGCATGGATGCTCACAGTGTCACCCTGTTCCTGCTTGGGTTTCACAGAACACTTTGGAACCAGGGAATTTCTAGGCGAGGCCTTTGCTTCCTTTGGAGACTGGACTAAACTATCACAAGTTCCATCGAGGAGTAAAGCACATCCATCACAGAGGTTAAACACAGTTCCAAAGAACAGAGCACAAGCAAACTCAACTCTAAGTCTGGAGTGTCAGAGCTCATGTGCTTACACCCAATCAGAGCACCAAGCTGGTAAGCAGCACAGAATATGGTAGGTTGGAAGAGCCTTCTAAAGGTCATCTAGTCCAACCTCCCTGCAGTAAGCAGGGACACCTTTACTAGGGTCAGGTTGCTCAGAGCTTCATCAAGCAGATGCCTCTGTCCCTAGGTGAAAGCCTGAACTCCAACAGAGCAACAGTATATGCAATACCTTCTTAATGCAATGCACTGGAAGGAAGAAAATTGCCATCTTGCTTTTAAATTGATTATTTTCCTCTTAATTGTTTTAATTAATGTAATTAATTCATGGTTGCTTGCTTGATATCATTTCAATTATTAGGTTAACATTTTTTCCATGTTTAACAGACTAATGAGGCTGAGGGATGTATCTGGTCTTGCCCAACAGCAGTGCAAAAGCTTTCTTCTGTCGAGTTGTGAACACACACATATCACCAGCAGAAACTCCTTAAACAGCCTGCAGAGATGGAGAGAGAAGCTCACTGTATCCACAGAGTACCAACACCAGAGATCTCCTACCTGAGCTGATGGACCTAGCTGCTACAGTGATGTTTTAACTGCTCACTGATAAAACACTCTATGAGGAGGGATGGCTTTTTTTTAAATCCAGAAGTCAAACCAAGGGTCAGAGTAGAACTACTAGAAAGGAGTAAAGATCCGAAACCCCAGTAACTAAGCACAGTAAGCTCTTCTCAATGGTTTTGAAACAGATTATCATCTTTACTGCATATCATTATACTCCAGCTAAGACTTTTGGTGTAAAGATGTATGCAAGACCTTTTAGATGTAAAGATTTTTGGGATAAGTGTACAAGTTGAAGGTGTAAAGCATTAAGAGTGTTTCCTGTGCTCCCGTTCACCATTGAAAGCCTGCAGTGCACAGACACAGAAAGACACTGTAAAGGTAACTGCCAGTCAGGAGTTAATTTTTCTCAGCAAATCAACCCCAAAGTTGCAGTAATAATGAGATTCCCAGTCCACAGATAACATCAAGATAAGGGTGTGAAAACATTCTATCAGTGATACAAGAAGCACCAGAAAAGACCAGTAAAACAGCTTGGTAAATACTGAGCAAACACCATTACAGGGAATGGCTATTGAATTATTCAAGAGGATAAAATCCTGAAGATTGACAGCAGAGACAATCACACAGCTTCCTAGCACTGGTGGTATCACAGGTACCTCCACAAATGAAAACACATCAGAGGTCCTAGAACATAAATGACGTGACAATGTGACATGATAATTTTCACAATACATTTTGGCAAAGCAAGCTTTAGGAATGGGATTTCTCTCATCTACCAGATAAAAACATAATACATCAGAGATGAGAGCCTTCCAGGGCACTCAGAATGAGAAATCCTAGCAAATGGGTCTGCTAAGTAAGGGAAAAGGCCCGGGGAGGAGGGGGAGAGGGGTGTTAAGCAATCAATCAATCACTTGAATGCATTGGGTTTTTAAGGCACAGATGCAGGAACAAACGGCAGCTGTTGAGAGAAGCAGGTTTTTTTCCAGCAGGTCCCATACAAGTAAAGGGCCAACCAGAAATTCCTGCTGACCTGTAAAGTGACATAAAGAATCCTTATGGGTCCCTTCCAATTCAGGATATTCTATGGTTCTATGATATTCAAAATGCCAGCTCAGAAAATAACATGCTGGCTAACTGAAAGGCACATAAAAGGGACAGTGAGGCTAAGAGACCATTTTCCTCATTATTGCCCTCTACACTTAGTCCCTGGTCAGTGATGCTTTCTGGGCCAGGGTTGGCACCATTCTCATTTAGACAGATTTTAGGGAATGGCATGGTCTCTCTCGGTCCTGGAGTGAATAAGCACAGAGACATCATCATCAGCTGCCTTCCGTAGCTTTTAGCTGCAGCTTTAGGTGGCAAGCAAACATGAGCAGCAAATCCTTTAGTCCATTCAGAGCTTTTAAGTTCAAAATTAGAATCAAATGAAAAAGCTTTGTAGAATGGGCATATTTCTATGTCATACTATCTCTTCTGAAGAGGACTACTTATGAAGAAGATGGGTAACATAATGAGCTAACTGCAACTCACAGGTGACTGCTGCTGCAATCTCCATTTTCACTTACTTTGGGCTTGCTGACCCCTGAAAACCTCACCCCACCTCCACATCTAGCTGTGAATGGAAGCACCCAGGTCAAAACACGGTATCTGAGTCAACAACCTACAGGATCAGAAAAGCCACTTCTCCAACACAGTGGAAAAAAAAACCCACCACAAAGTTTAACAAAGCAGGGAGACTTTGTTGGTTTCAGGATACTGAGATTGTCATACTGAAAGGTATTACCCACCTGATTTAGCTTGCCGCAGATCTTTTCTAATATAAAGTGTCTCTCTTCTGCTTCCAGCAATGGTCCAGACACATTTATGAGACTGGTAAGTGAAAATGCACACATCATTTTACAGTCCCATAAAGATGGGGCCTAGAAAGGAATTTTTCCAAGTGGGGGGAAAAAAAAAAAGCTCATCTTTTATAGTCACGCAATAAACAGTAACTTGCACAGCAAAGGAATCTATTTTAGGCCTTATGGGAAACAAAAGGCTCCTCAAAGAGAAACAACCAACTCATGCTCTCACCCAGTGTCTAGGCTTATCCTTTGAGACTCAGAGTCTTTTGTGTTGATCTATGTCACATAACTGAGAATCCTTTTAGTCGTTTTTAGTCCTAGACCATCCAGCCTAAAAGGACTAATGACTCATTTCTGAAACTCTTCAAGATGGGACTTATAACAGTCACTGGCTCTGAATAATTATTTCTGGGTTTTACACATAATAGAAGTTTATGGATTTATCTTTTTTTAAAAAAAAAGCTACTGACAAGCTTTTACATACCCTGATATTTAGAAAATGTGGCAGAGACATTAAACACTCCACCACAGAAGCTCTGGTCAAAACTCCCATAGGCCATAGGAAGATGCCTTGGTATATACAGACCACAAAGCCCAGCAGAGCTTATTAATGAAGGCTGATCCCTCTAGACGCCAATGGTGAAAGCTGAATAAACTGCCAGAGCACAACCCCCAAATCCCTCAATAACACCATAAGGTAAAGCATAGTAGCAAGGCTCCTATTCCTGCTCCAGCTGCACCATTTGTAGCTGAGCTGCCTCTTGCTGGAAATAATTTTTCTGCCCACCTCCCCCGAGTCCAGATGACTCACCCAGACAGATAGCTGCAATCTCCTGCAAAGGTAAAACACCACTCAACTCCAAAACTGTATTCCTGGCTACTGCAGGAGACAGGTAAAATTGTTTCACAGTTAATAACAGCTGTTTGAAGAGCCAATGTGACCCAAGCATCAGTTTTACAGCAGTTCCTAGGAACATGGAGATGAGACAGCAGACAAATAGATTTAGTTAGTTAGCCAGTTTTGCATATGCATGAAGTGATATGTCTGTCTTGGGCTTCTTCCTGCTCCTCTGACACTTCCATAGCAGCACACAAATACTTCATTATCCTCAGAGGGCAAAATATCGCACAGAATGAAACCACATCTGAATTCAGTATGAAGAAGTTAAAATCCATTAAGCATGGCACTTTCACAAACACCCACATTCATAACTTTAAGGGGAAGATAATTTTTACAAGTATATTTTTTTCTGCACTGGTTTTCCTGACAAAAATGTCCAATCTTTGGGGTTAGCACTTCTTAGTGTGATACCATCTCTCTGTTGAGGCCTAGCTACTTCAGGAGTGCACACCATCAAACGCATCCCAATTTAACAATCCTGGAAACATCACAAGGGCAACTTCAGCTGCCTTTTCAGATCTTTCTGAAAGTCATGATTTTTAACAAAGTTCACAGGGAGGAAAAAAATCCCACCTTCTACCCTTGAATCCCACATACATCACTTCGGGGAAAATAGTCTCTTGCTGGAGAAAATGGAAGAGGAAACCCAAGTGGCAAACTAATTAGGGGATTGCAGCTGTGCAGCAGATATGCCCACCAGCACCTTGTCTGTTCTTCATCTCTCCACAGCATTGTCCTGAGATTCAACCCACAAAACCAAGAAAAAAAAAAGTCTGAATGTCCTTCTGCAGGCACTGGGTTCTTTCTGAAAGCCTGCTCTTTGAGAATTATTTCTTGGGAAAGGACTTGGGCATTTACTTTTTTTTAATTACTGCAACATAAAAGTGATTCTTCTTCTTTTTTCTTTACCCCAGACTCAGTCCAAAGCCCTTCTGGGGCGATAAGGCTTCATGGACTTTTAACTAATAACTGCTTTCTGGGATGCTCACATTTCTTCCACAAAACATTAATTATTTCTTTATCAATGTACATAGGTTTGGCATGAAGTAACTCATCCCAAAGTGTTGTATTAAGTTTCAAAATCTTGAAGCTATTGCATACTACAGCCCCTTTTGTAATCAGTACAAATTATCTGTTTAATTACAAGTCATACCCTTTACAGAAGAGGTATTAAATACAAAGTCTGGGTATATTCTAACTTAGCTTCCAGTATCTGTTAGCCCATGAACTGAGGCAGTCAAACACCAAACTAGCTCATCTTTCAGGAGTCCAACGCTTTGATTTTTAAGAAAAGATACTCTTTATTACTTACCTGAAGGCAAAATATATTTTGAAAACATTAACAACAAAACCCACAAACAACACAAAACACCAGCAAAAGAAGCCCAACCCTTTTCCTCCTGCGACCTCGGCTAGCCAAAGTAGAAATCCTGGAGCCAGTCTTCCTGAGCCTGAACATTAACTCACACGTGAAAAAAAGAGAGTTCTAGTCTAATCAACACCCGCGTTATGGGGAAAAAATAACTAATTCCACTTCCACATCACACTCCAGACTGACAGCTCCTTGCTCCTACACAAAACAAACCCTCGCAGGAGGAGTCCCTGCTAACAGCACGGCGTCAGAGGAAGCTCCGTTCTCGTTGCCCAGAGGAAGCCAGCGCCGGGCCAGAGACGAGCTTTGCCCAGTGCTATACCTCCCTCAAACGGCTGTGCTGCGGCAGCGCCGGCAAGGAGCAGCCTTGTCCACACACTTAACCGAGGGGCCCAAACCTCGAGTCGGGCGCAAGAGAAACGACCCCAACGGACGGGAAGCTCCACGCTGCGAGCCACAAGCCACCCACTCGGAAGCTGTCTGGCAAAGGAAGCCCTGAGGCA
>VXBZ01001964.1:270499-339845 GCA_013399135.1 Heliornis fulica
GCGGTGTGGAGGGAGGCGGTACGTGTTGTGGAGCGGTGTGGAGGGAGGCGGTACGTGTTGTGGGGCGGTGTGGAGGCGGTACGGGGTGTCCGTACGCCTGTCGCAGCAGGGATGTGCTTTACCGGGAATGCCGCGGCAGGCAGGAGAAAACTCTGCCGCTTGCAGGCAGCGCGCTAAAGGTGTGCTGGTGCACCGCGTCAATACCGGGACACTTGAGGCGACTCACAACGCGTATAAGGAGGGGACATACGGGGCTGTCGCGGTTGTTGCACTGGAAAATCACAGAATCACGAGTCACAGAACGTTAGGAGTTGGAATGGACCTCGAAAGATCATCCAGTCCAACCCCCCTGCCCGAGCAGGATCACCTGGATTAAATCACACAGGAACACATCCAGATTGGTCTTGAATGTCTCCAGAGAAGGAGACTCCACAACCTCTCTGGGCAGCCTGTTCCAGTGCTCCGTCACCCTCACAGTGAAATAGTTTTTCCTTACACTCAGATGGAACTTCCTATGCTTCAGCTTGGACCCACTGCCCCTTGTCCTGTGACTGGCCATCACCGAGAAGAGCCTGGTTCCATCCTCCTGACATTCACCCTTTACATATTTATAAATATGAATGAAGTCACCCCTCAGTCTACTCCAAGCTAAAGACCGAGCTCCCTCAGCCTTTCCTCATAAGCAAGGTGTTCCACTCCATCATCTTGGTGGTCCTGCGCTGGACTCTCTCAAGGAGTTCTATGTCCTTCCTGAACTGAGGGACCCAGAATTGGACACAGTATTCCAGGTGTGGTCTCACCAGGGCAGAGTAGAGAGTTAAAGTCATTGCTTGAGTCGCAACAGCACAGGCTTAACCATGTTTGGGCTAGGAAAGTGCAGTGTGTGGAGTTTCCCTGGGTTATTTTGCAGTGTGACATTTATCTTCACCCTCCAAGCATCATCGGTTTGTACCTGAAATTTTCCACGACGCTTTTACAAGGAGCCATGCTCTGCCTCAGCACTGGGTGTCCCCCTGAAGCTACAGGACCACTGTGCATTAATTCCCCCCCACACACACACTGTTGAAGGGATAGGGTCTGTTTCAGCTTTAATGTAGAATTTTATGTGGCGGTTTGACCCAGGCTGGAGGCCAGACTCCCACCGAAGTCGCTCTATCACTCCCCTCTTAGCTGGACAGGGAGAAAATATCTGTTGAGAGGCTTTGGAGTCGAGATAAGGACAGGGAGAGATCATTCCACAGTTAGTGTCACAGGCAAAACAGACTCGACACAGAATAAAGAAAACTCTATTATACTACATTTCACACAGAGAGAAACCAGAGTCAGATTATGAGAAGTACAACCAGCTCTTAAAACACCGCACCCCCGCCCCTCCCTCTTTGCATACTGAACTTTATTCATTATGTTTCTCCTCCCCAGGATGGCAGAGGGGAAAGGGAGGGTAAATAGAGAATGGAGGCTTCAGTCTTCAGTCAGTTTCTCATGAGTTCTTTTCCTTTGGGGTGGGGTGTGGGGGGGTGACACACATTTCTCACAGTCTTTTCCTGCACCAGTGTGGGGTCCTACCCATGGAACACAGTCCTCCAGGA
Source organism: Heliornis fulica (assembly GCA_013399135.1). Lineage (NCBI taxonomy): Eukaryota > Metazoa > Chordata > Aves > Gruiformes > Heliornithidae > Heliornis > Heliornis fulica. The sequence goes on from VXBZ01001964.1 coordinate 272,089, forward strand.
ACTTCTCCACGAGTCCTCTCCCATGAGGCCTTGGCTCTTCACCAACTGCCCCAGCGTGGGTCACTGCTATAAACTCATAGAATGTCTCTCAGCCTCTCAGCCCCAGAATGCTGGCTCCAGCCTGGTCCCCCACAGAGTCACAAGTCCGACCCTGCCTAGCAAACCTCCTCTGGAATAGGCCTCTGTCTCTTCCTCTCTCTGACTCTTATCTCTCACCACAGGCTGCAGGTTCTGTCAGGGACTTGCTCCAACATAAGTCACAGATTCTTCCATATTCCTCTACCTGCTCCATGGTAGGCTCCTGCCCAACCCAGGTGCCTCTCCATGGCCTCAAGTGGGGTGTCTTCATCCTCCATGGGCTGCAGGGGGACAACTATCCCACCATAGTCTTCTCCACGAGCTGCAGGGAATCTTCTCTCAGTGCCTCCTCCCCTGCTTCTTCACTGACTTTGGTGTCTGCAAAGTTTCTTACATCTTCTCACTCGGTTCTCTGGTGGCAAAATGCGGCTGTTTGCATTTTTCTACCTCTTAAATGTGATTCACAGAGGCCTGTGAATCAGTATCCAGATGATACTTACTCTGTTGCACCCCAAAGAAGTTTCTAGCTGCTTTTTAAAGAAGACACCCCACAAAACCACCACAAGATGGTATGTCTGACATGTGTTAATCACTGGCACTAGAGAGGTATATTATCGATAATGAAGCTTTTCCAGTCTGTCTGCATTTTTTTTCTCCTCTGTCTTCATTGCTCAACTATCTTTACTTTGGCTCTGGTGAGGTCACTTCACCGCTTTGCCAGTAAATTTTCCCCCAGGGCAGCTTAATTTCTAACTTGCAGGAAAAATAAGGGGTTGAAGGAGCCTGAGGAAATCATGAAGCATTTGAACAATAATTTCAGCAAGAGCCAGGCCTTAGGGACATGTCCTACAAATGCCAGCTTAGACACATTCCCTTCCTCACCACCACCCCCTTCCCAAAATGTCCTTTCAAAAATACCTGAGAGATCTATGTAAGATGGTATGAATGCCAGTGCATTCACCTGCAGCTAGTCTGTCATTCCCATTGTAGGGTGAGACAAATTTAGCCAGAGAAAACAAAAACCAGTAGAAGCGGAGCAGCTTAGCTGCATGGATAGAAGTGGCATTTATTAACCCGAGAACTGAGTCTTTTGTTGGAATGAACATATGTCTCTCCTCCCTCTGCAATGCCTGCTGTCCCTTGGGACACACTGTTTTCTTGCCTGCCAGTAGGCCTGTCCCCAGTGTCACTTTCCTTTGAGCCTTTGACAGGAAGCATGAGCCATTGCTGTCAGCCCACAGCGAGAACCTGCTCCATCCCACAAGCTAATTGTGGCTCTGTCCTTGACACTCCTTGGGGCACAAGGCAAGTCTGTCTGTGAATATAATTTTTCCCCCACACCCAGCTTTAAAACGGGGAGGAGGTGCCTTTCTCCTCTTCCGCCACAGGAGTTTGCGAGACCTGCTCCCTGCAGGCTCCTGCGTGTCCCACACACAGAGAGCCCGTTGGGCATCTGACCATCTGCCTGAGCAAATGACGGGTTTGTTTGCTCCTTGCTAGCTGCCGGGGCAGGGCTGTGCCTGGGTGTGCCGCCTGCTGAGAAGCTAACGCTGGCTGCGTGTTTGCACAAAGCTCTGAACAGATGCAACAGGCTCTGCTTTGACAAGGGTATTTTTAAATCTGCTCCAAACCCTTGTCAAGGCAGCTGCTCTACAACTGAGTTGAAGGGCATTGTCAAACCCGTGTGTTAGTAGGAGTACCGTACCCATCGATTTGGAAATAAAGGATCTCTATGCATAAGGGTTGAGCAAGGCACTTCATGCCCCAAGGACAAAGTTCTGTCTTCTCTGTGCCCTCAGAAGTAGTAACTCCATTCATTAGCAGGCTGGTAGCTCTCCCAGGGAGAGCTATGCTGGGGAGTTGGGTGGGTTTTGTTTCTTTAGCTGGGCTATGGTGCCGCAAATTGGCTGGTGCTTGTTGTGCAGCCAGCAGGTTTTGTTTCTGTCACCTTGGTGTTCAGGTGCTTGTTGTGTCCAACTGCTTGTAAAACTTCAATGTGCTGGAGGTGCTTGCTGTCACAGCATAATTGTTCAAACATAAAGGTAACAAACACATCTGGCCACGGGACAATGACTCTTCATTCCCAAACCTGCAGTTCAGGGAGAGGACCTCAAGGAAAGCACACACCATCCCAAGAACTACCAAGGAGCAAAACAGGCACATGGAGGGAGGGAGAAGGTTCGGGTGGCATGGGACACACACTAGGCCATATCTTATGTGCTGCTCCACAGCACATAACTGCAGTCTCACAGATGGCCTGGGCATGCAGTGCTTTTCCTGGGGCTAATGCTCAGTAGCAAAGCCCTCCCAGCTGTTGCCAGTGCCACAGGGTAATGTAAAACAGCCACGGGCTCTTCTAGCAAAGGCAAATTACAGTGTTCAAGGCAGAATGGTGTCTCACAGCATGTGCTGGGACACCTGTCCCCGGTCACAGCACCCCAGGCGCTACCAAGCTCTGACAGGTGTTGGGTATTGGGAGCAGGGGGAGCTGCCTCCCTACTGTGACATGGCTAGGCATAGCCATGACTTGACCAGAACCAAGCTAGTGTTGCACCCTTTGCACAAGTTTTCCCCATGCAGCCACTTGCTGCGACACAGCCTGAGGTGGAAAAAGGTTATTTTTACTGTGGTTTTTGCAAAGCCACTGTGCCATAGGAAAGAGGTTGGTTGTGTTATTGTTTTTCCTTCTTTCACATTCCTGGAAAGAGAGGCAGGAACTGTGGTGCAGCACCATCAGTCAGGGTGCCTGGGCTTGCCTCCTGCCTCTCCCTGGGGCTCTCAGGGGAACTGGTCTAGGTCACAGCCTTGTGAGATGCCTGGCTTACAGCTGAACCACATGACCGGAACTGTTGACCTTGGTCTGGGCTTTCTGGTAGCCTCCTCCCACATTGCCTGCCCAGCTCAGAGATGGCCTGACTGCTGCTATTTCATGGCCTCATGAACTACAGGCTGAGAGATTCACAGAATTACAGAATGGTTTGGGTTGGAAAGGACCTGAAAGATCACCTAGTTCCAACCCCCTGCCATGGGCAGGGACACCCTCCACTAGACCAGGTTGCCCAAAGCCCCATCCAACCTGGTCTTGAGTACTGCCAGGGAGGGGGCAGCCCTTGCTGGGTATAATGCTGCACTTCAGCATGGCCTGTGGTGGCAGGGACTCGAGCTCTTCCTCCTGCCCTGGCCACAGCAGCTCTCACCATTGGATCTGCCTGTCTGGCTGCAGGGTTTGACCTTCTGCTGGAGGCTCTGAAACACCTCACGCACAGTGTAAACAGCTTGTGCTGCTCTGCTTGGTGCATGTGTATGGAAGAAATGTGCAGCAAGCACATTAACTCCTTAGCTCAGCTGGGCCTATCGCTCAGTGGGAGCAGAGACCTGCATTTGCTCTGAACAGTAAAAAAACTGCCTGAGCCCTCTGTTAAGGTGCTTGCTGGGAGGGTGAACATATCAGTTCCTGAGGCTGGGTCTGCATTTATTCCAAAAACTGATGTAAGCCAGACCCTCCAAGACTTGGGCTCCAGCAGTGACAGCCTTGAGGAGCCTGCATTTGTTACCAGGCATCAGTGAGTGCTGGGTGTCTCAGACCCTAGGAGCACTGCAGCCCACTAGAACTTCTGCCACCCATCTGCTCTGACAGGAAAGCAACCAGTCACTTTAGGTCCATCAGCATAAGAGCTATGAATTGGGCTTTTGTGGCTTGGCAGTAAATGCAAGGAATCCTCACTTTTTGCATAGCCCTCAGCTGTTTGATGCTATTTAGCTGTAGGCCGTATGTACAAGTCCAGTGGGCGATGCTCAAGGCTCCACACCTAGAAAGCAGGAGGTGCCAACATGCAAGCCCCAAAAATGGGGGAAGGTCATAGAAACCTACATTTTTATGCAAGAGTGTTTAGACAAGAAGGGGGAGGGAGAGCAAAGACCAAAATCCATATTCCATATAAACCCATATATCCCATATTCCCCCCACCCCTAGCTCATAAGTCTGCACTCCCAGGCATAAGGTGTTCTGCAGGAAGGGGCTTCTAGCCAAAATGTTGAAGTGCTTCTACTTCAGGCAAAACCGAAGCATCTGTTGGCCCTGAGAAAAAGACTCTCTACTGATCCAACATCACTGCGCCCTCTGGAAAGAGGCCTGCTGTCTTAGCTCCAACTTCACACAGGAGCAAATCACACATTAGAGAACAAATGGGATCACCATCTCCTCCCCCTCCTGCGAGTGCTTTTATCATTAGATTACAAGGTCCCGAGCCATTCTTTCCTCCTCATCTGGTCTTGTCCCCAGAGCATGCAGATTAAGAGTCTTAAGTGGCCTAAACACCCACTTTTGTTGAAGGCCAGAGTCCTGCATCCTCCCCCTGGGTTCACACCTGCTGGTGTACGTGCCATTACAGACCAGGGAGGCTCTTCTACATGCTTCTAACCAGATTTCTCTTAGTAGTACAAGCTGCCTAAATCCCAAGACAGAAGCTTCTGGTTCAAAGATTCCTGGCACTCTGCTGCATCAAATAAGGTTTTATGTGCAGGATCATACATTGCATCTTGGCAGAGACTCATTTGTACGATCCAAACCCCTCTGAATGTTGGGTGGGGACTGGAATGGAGACCTGCAGCCTGAGTGTCCTCCAGCTTATTTCTCTCTCTCTGCAGACTACAATCTTCTTCCATGTCCTCACTGATGAACCGTGTCATGCAATCACACAGCTCCCATAGATATTAATTTCAGAGAAATTGTGAGCTCCTGGTGAGAGTAGCCCTTAGGCAGAAGAACCACCTTGATTGAATGCACCAAAGGCAATTGGGAGCTCTATCATTATTTCAAAGTTGCATTAGAAAATACCTCATTTTCATTTAATTAGGGCTGTGTCCCCACACGCTGTGAAATATCATTATGGTGCTTAATTTCATCTTCACCTTGTCTTTTGTTTTTTCCTCTTTCAAAGAGCAAAACACGTTGAGCTCCTGGAAGACTCAATTCCTTTGAGGTGGGTTGCCAATACGTACTCCAGGACCGGCTCCTGATAAGCTGCAAAGGGCCTGGCACATGTCATTTTACCACTCCTTTTTCTCCCCTTTCTCTTGTAGACTCTTTTTGCACAGGCCCTCCTCACCACTGGTGTGGTTTGTTGACTGGGATAGGCTGCCTTTGCTGCAATGGGGCCCATCACACAGTTCCCTGCCTGCCTGCCACATCCCCACCTACACGAACACCAGGCCATGGGTGTAACCTTGCTCCTCACATTACAGCCAAGTTTTGAGGTCTTCAAAATGCTCTTCCGTGCCAAGATCACATGGACAAGAGGATCTCAGAGGACCGACCACCCTCATAGATGCACTGGGTACCTCTGCTTGGCTTACACTCAGGCAGTCTAGGGCAGGCATTCCCCAGCCATACACCATCAAAGATGTCTTCCAAGCAGGGGCTTAAAGTCCAGTGTTGTCATGTGACTCCAGAAGCTGAGGCAATAGATATGTGTCTCAGCCCAGCCCTGGAGACAGCCCCACCCCAGAAGGTCACAGCACCCCCAAGTGCCCTTTGGTTTCAGGCTCCATATATCAGAGAATCAGACTTAAATGACTAGCTCTGAGGACTGCGATTCTGGAGACAGTCCTTTATCCTGCAAGCTACCACTGATGGTGAGCATAACCCATGGGTCTGGGGGTGAAGATGACAGTCAGGCTAAGCTGGACTACAGCCTGTGGTGTCAGCCCCGCTGTCAGCCAGGGCTGCAGATGTGATGCTTGCAGACCACATTACCTCTGATGAAAGTGCTCACATCTCTCTCCCTCCCTCTCTCCATCTACTGAAACTGGTTGGAAAAGGCGGAGAAGAATTTAGCACTGTGCAGTCCTGCTATCCAGAAAGGCAAGAAGAAAAAGAATGGAGATAGAAATTCTGGGTGATCAGTAATCATGCCTTTAATAGTTTGTAAATATATATATGTATATATTTAATTCCAGGCAACTAAGATGTACATTTGTTGTGTATTTTTGAAAAAAAAACATGAGTCAGCATTTTTTTCCATTGCATCCCTTTTCTAAAGCACATAAATTATCAGTCACCCCAATAAACAACATTGTTTTGAAGGAAAAAGTCTTGTTCTGCTTTTACAATTCAGTGTCACCTTTTTATCTGAAGCATTAGCTAGAGTTTTGGCTATATGGCTGTCTTACAAGTAGGAAAACTCAGAACGTAGGCTGCCCAGAAAAATTCAAGACATTTCCACTCCCTGCTCTCAAACTCCACTTCCTAATAAAGCATCAGAGTAACATTTTCATTTCCCACTAGAAAACAAAAGACCCCAAAATTCTTCAAACACACCTGGGAAACACGGCTTGGACCACAGAGCTTATTAAACTTTAACACAGGAACAGTGCAGCGATTTCCCCTTCTACAACTTCAACGCAGAAACCGACTTCACAAGGGATGAACAAGGAGGGAAAACGCCAGACTACAAGTTGCCTTTGGTACCTGGGGCTGCTAAAAGGCCTCCCATGCTTGATTAGGTGTCCAGCAAATGCTTCTAGCTCCGAGAGTACCTGCACACTCGGGAACCCTGGGCACTCGGTGGTTCAAGTTGAGCCCATTTCAGAACCCCCTTGCCGAACTCGACTCAAGCCCACCTCACACAACCTGGAATTGAATCCAGATGGGAAGTCGCTGAGCAACTTCTTCTTGCACTGGTGCTGGGACTCAGCACTTGGCATGATTCAGCCATGTAGCTCTGGCTACCACCCAAAATTATTTGCACTGACACTGGAGACAGGCTTCTCACCGATTTTAGTAGATGCAGGATGATTTTATTAGCATGGGTCTTGATGGAGGGAAATTGATCTTGCTTTTTTCCCATTGAGGGGCACGTGGGCACCATGTACCTGGGGCTACTGGTGGGAATGGCCTGTGCTCTGGCACTGTTTAGGCAGGGATAAGTTTTTTTCCTAGTAGCTGTGTTTTGTGTTGAGGATGAGCATAATGTTGGTAACACACTGGTGTTTTAGTTGTTGCCTGGTGTTTTAGTTGTTGCCAAGCAGTCAAGGACTTCAGCTTCTCAGAGTGTCCTGCCAACAAGGCAGGGGGTGGGCAAGAAACTGTGAGGGGGCACAGCCAGCACAGCTGACCCAAACTGGCCAAAGGGATATTCGGTAGCATATGCTGTCATGCTCTGTATACAACTGGGGGAGTTGGTCACGAGGCACACAGCTCAGAAACTAGCTGAGCATTGTTTTTGTGTGGTGAGCAATTGTGCCATGCATCACTTTTGTATATTCTTCTATCATTATTATTATTATTTTTGTCATTCTCCTCCTTTTCTGTCCTGTTAAACTGTCTTTACCTCCACCTACAAGTTTTACCTTTTCTTTTTGGATTCTCTCCTCCATGCCTCTCTAGGAGGTGGGAGCGAGCGAACGGCTGTGTGGTTGTTTTAGCTGCCTGCTGGGTTAAAACCACGACAATCACATACAGAAAAGTGGGAGGCAGGTAGAAACAGCTCATCTGGCTGATGTCTTCATCCATTCCCTAGCTTTGAATAGAAGACCTCTGATCTAGAGGAAAAGAAAGCTCAAAGATGAAAGAACACAAAAATAAAGCAAAAAAATGTGACCTTTACTGCTTTTTCTTCTCCCTCTGTTTTGACTAAATAGCCCCCTCTCTAGGTGCAGGTAACTCCAGAGACAAACATACTCTTTCACAGTCTCGTGTGTGTGCAGCACTAGAACAAAGTCACAACTACAGGTGCAAAGGAACAACGTTAGAGTCTTCAGAAGATCTACTCTGTGCACTCACCAACAGCTTGAGTTTGCTAATAAAATTAAACAAAGAGGTTCACTCTTGAGCATAAATGAAAATCCACCAAACCAGCTTCTATTACAGAAAGATTCTAAACTGACATAAATAATTATAGTCTTGATTAAAAATAATATATTATTCTAGATTTTTGTGGTTTTTTAGCTTTCATGTAAAAACCCTATACTCTTGACATCTAGGAACAAAGACAAAATAAAAACCAGGCACTTGCTGTGCCTTCTCAAGCACTATCATGGTGTTCAAGGGTCACAGAGGAGCTTAACAAAGGAGATTAATGCCTACAGAGGAACACAAGAGGAGCTCTTCATGCCATCGGCTTTTTCAAGTCTCGGATTTGCTTAATCAGGTAGTTCTTCTCATCAGTGAATTGTTCGTCATCCGTCCTCTCTTTCTGGAAATTGCTCAGAAACTCAATTAGCTTGGGTTGGTTTTTCAACAGGATCTCCACAATGGGCTGTGTTTTGTTTGGACTGGCCACAAAAACCTAATATGCAAACAAAACCAGGCATGGAGAGAAAGGGGAACATCAGTCAGAATATTGCCGTAACTTATTTTCTAACAAGCTGGTTGAAGGCTGGCAGGCAGGTAATCTGCCTCTACACCCCTTGTCCCAAGGCTGGAAGAAAAAAAAAAGACCCAAGGAGTTAGAAACATGTTGGTTCAGCAGCAAACTGAAGCAGAGCTATGCCCGCGCATGGTATCGCTTCCCTTTAAGTTTTGTTGTTTGATGAAACGTGTTGACAACACGTTTGACTGTAAGCCCAGCTGTTGAGAGCAGGCTAGCAGTTCTCAGCCTCTGCCACGTGCAAGACTTAAATACACATAAATTAATTATCAGGAGGACGGAAAAGCATTGTGTCAGTATTGATATCACTTCCATACTAAGCCAGGCCTAAAATTAGACTTGCCAGCTTTGTTTTGGTTTGCAAAAATATGTCAGAGGCTCCACTTCCCTCTGCCTAATCCATTCATGGGAGCATGGAAATTTCCAGCAGCCAGAGCAGGAGCATCACAGTGTACCTGGCACCTTTGGCGCCCTCGCAGAGCAGAGGAGGATGGCAGTGCAAGGAGGTGACATGATACACTTGCCTGGCGCAGCCAGCCCAGCGCTGTGGGTTTACTGCTCTTCTCAAACAGTAGTTTTTAAAGGCAATCCTTGCCACACTCTGGTTTTTCCTCCTGTAATGCCTAAAGGCGCAGTTTTCCAGCTCTGAACATGCCTCCCTACACCACGGCACTGCTCCTTTAACATTTTCTCTGCCTTACGCAGGCAAAGGCTGAGGACAGGAAACAAAGCCAGTTGTAAAGGCAGTCGGTGACAAGCTCTTCCCAGGGTCCTTAGGATGCCATGGAGATGTGGGCCCTGCGGATGTTAGTCATGGGGGGCCGGTGGTGGGAACACAAGAGCAGCACACCCCTGGTCACCCCGGGAGGAGCCCTCACATCTGGCTTTCACCGAGGTTACCATGGCTGGTCAACAAAACACCGCCCGAGCGCTTGTGTAATGACATAAATAACTCGAGTTATTCTCTACCCGATGAGAAGAAATTAAGGATGGACAGGACTGGAAAACATCCAGTTTCCCTCCAAGCCTGTTCAAACCAGAATGAAAACAAACATCTGCTGACAGAACAGTATGGCATGTTGTCTGGCCGAGCGCAAGCAGCACCACCACTTGCCCGGCCCTGGAGCTGCTGGCTCCAGACCTGGAGCTCTTCTGCAGGTTCATTTATCTCCGCTGAGATTATGCTCACATGAAAACCTGGGCCATGTCCTGCTGCACAGAGAGGTGGTGTGTTACATGATGAGGAACACCCCTCCCACACCCCCACACCCCCTNTGACAGCTCTTTGCCCCTAGAAATGACACCTAATAAGGCCTGGGAGAGGATTCAGACTGGACGCATTGCTAGGCTTCATGCGCCCTAAGTAGAGGATTTAATATGAGTGGTGTGGAAGACGCCATGCATGGGAAAGGTGGGGAAGGAATGGGGTTTGGCACACATCAACAGTGCCACACTAAGTACTTCTGCCCAGAGAGACAAGTCAAACTGATTTTTTTTTATCCCATAAAGGTGAGGTAAAGCATCTGCTCTTAAACCCTGGCACCCTGCTGCCAAAAGAGCCCTAATTCCTGCCTGTGCTTCTGTCTCCTATAGATCTCTTTCCTCCTCAGGTGGCTCCTAGGAGTCCCTGCTTCAAGGTACTTTTTCCCTCTGCTCTGGGACAGAGATGCAGCCCTTGTCTGAAGGCTCCCTAGCCCAGGTCCGAAGTCCTTTACAAAGTTTGCCTTGATCTACTGGCCAGGCGTGGTCCCTGTGACAGTATATTATCTACAGTTATTCACACCCTCTTTGCACAGGCCTCCTCATCACCTTTCTCTGATTACTCCGAACTATAATCTCAAATAGTTTATTTTAATGCCCACTCACCACCTAAAACTTCTGAGGAGTAGCACCAACAGCCCCAACTGACACAGATCCCTTCAGAGCAGCCACCCTAAAATAGCAAAGCACAACGCTCCAAGCACTCAAAGTGCAACATCTAACCAGGGACACATCTATCACTGCGTCAGACAACCAGTTCACAGCTCTCATTAAAGAAATATCCCTTCCTGAGCAAACAATTTTGATACACTGCTATTGATGTGTCAGTTCCCCATAAGAGAAATAGAGGGGGTCTTTATAGCCCCACGATGCAGCTCCCCACATGTTGATCTACTCCAGATCATCACACTGATGGAGGCTGAGTAATTCCAGGAGTTGGAGTGTGGTAAATTCCAGGTCATCTGGTCAAGGTTCCTTGAGAAAAGCAGTACATAAGCCTACAGGCAGGGATGTGGGAAGTAACTGTAACAGAACTTCATTAAAAGTTTTAAACTTTGGAGTTCAGTTCTCTCTTTGTGACCAGAAGAAATCAAGCAAGTATATTGACACAACTCACATTTTCAGAAATAATCTGATCACAGTCTGACCTTGAAGTGCCAAACATTTTCTTCAAATGAATACTAGGTTTCCTTAACAAGACAACTGAAAGCTGACACTCCAAATGAAGGAATGTAAATAATTCTTCTTGTAAAAGCTACCTGGTTTGCAAACAGAACCGGAAACCTAGTAAGTGCTGGCATTTCGTATTGGTTCTGCCACTAGTATAACCTCAGCAAATAATACAAGAACTTAGTTTAATAGAAGACATCACATCCTGTTTATCTTCCTGCTCGATTATTTATAGATTATAATCTTCCCCTTGCAAAACTGGGAAAACCGAACATTCAAACAAAGATCATCTCGACTGCCAGTCTTACTCAGTGTCAACAGGGACTCATAAATGGAAAATGTTAAAGGACCAGAAAATTCCTGAAATGTTATTCAATATTTCAGCTAAGCAAACAGAATCAGTTCTGCCAGTAGCAACTAATCAGCTTCACAAAGCCCAGGATTAGGACCACCATGAGACTTCACTTTTAAAAGAGTACCCTGCATTCAGAACTCTGTACCATCACAGAGGAAGGGATGAAAACCCATAAATCCTTATTAACATTATCTGAAACAGTTCTACTAAAATGAAGAAAAACTGAAGCTAAAATACTTCATGGAGGACTTTGTTTCACCTGTAGTTTTATTATGAAACGCTGTGTGTTCTAGAGCACTTAATTCAGATATCTGAGATGGAGACCAAAATAAAGAGAGTACTCATACTAAAATTCCTGCTCTAAAAATAGCCCTTCTAGTACAGTTCCATTTTGTGAATATTTGCAAAAGGCCTGGAATGAAAATCAACTCTGAAGCTTCAAAAGTTGTCCAAGGTGGAACTGTTGCTCTCTTCTTCATTGAAAGTCGGGATTTCTTCAACCAAAATACCAAAATACCAAAATCACTTGATTAGAGAATCTGACCTTGTTTCCTTTAACTAATAACCAGGCATTACCACTGTCTGGGGCTACAGAAGAGCAAAAGTGATTACAGAGGTTGGATACCCAGGACTGGGCATTTTAAGACTTACTCAGGGGTCACACACAATCTTACTGTGTCAGTAAAATGCCCACAGAAGTGCATTACAGCTCACGTTGCTTATAGCATAGTGCTTCATATAAACATTAGGGTTTTTGCCCTATAACTCTCCAGCTAAGACACAGAGAGGAGACATCCCCACAGACATGGCTTCAGCCATGTGGGGATGATTCCCCACAATGGACAGCAAGCTGCACGAGGAAGCTCCATAATGTGCATGGAAGAGAATGGAAAAATGAAACTAAGGTCACAAAACACCATGTACCCATTCTATTTTTAGATTTAAACAGTAAAATGTATCTTGCTAAATGTCTGCTTGAGAACAAGAAACTCCAAATTCATTGCTACAGGGTGTTTTCTTCAAAATAATCCAGTTGTTTATGTGGAAGCCAAGAGAGCTTGTTATTAGCCTTTATTTGTGCATAATGTCAGAAGAGTTCCCGCACCGTGTTCACATATGTCTGAAAGCTCTGCCTTCCCCTCCAGGCAAACTCAAAGCAACCTCCACTAATCACTCTCACAAATCCATCAGAGGGGCTGGAGAGCCCTGCCCAACACTTGGTCACAGAATCACAGAAGAGCAGGGGTTGGAAGAGACCTTGGGAGATCACCTAGTCCAACATCCCTGATAAAGCGGGATCGCCTAGAGCAGGTGACACAGGATCACATCCAGGCAGGTTTTGAGTGTCTCCAGAGAAGGAGACTTCACAGCATCGCTGGACAGCCTGTTCCGGTGCTCCTCAAAATGATTTTTTTTCTTATACTGCAAAGGAACTTCCTATGTTCCAGTTTGTGCCTGTTGCTTCTTGTCCTGTCACAGGGCACCACTGAGAAGAGTCTGGCCCCATCCTCTTGACACCCACCCTTTAGATATTTATAAGTGTTGATGAGATCTCTGTTTTGTCCAAGCTAAACAGATACAGTTCTGCCATCCTTTCCTCACAGAAGAGATACTCCAATCCCCTGTCACCTTTGTAGCACTCCACTGGACTCTCTCCAGTAGTTCCCTGTCTTTTTTAAACTGGGTAGCCCAGAAGTTCCTCAAAGGGTACCTGCTCAAGACCGGGACATCACCACTGAAATCAATACATAGAAGAGTTGGTGATTCTTGAAGCCCACAACTCTAGGTGAAACCATTGGATCATTTGCAGCAGAGGAGGAAAGGGGTGAGGTGTGTTAGCTTTTCTTGATGATTAAATACTGGCTAATCCTCGTGCATACATTGTCTGGCACATCCATACAAAACAGCTGCCTTTAGGATGGCGCTGCAAGGAAGAAGCACCATTTTTCTCAGGCAAAAGGAAGAGAAAGGGCTGGAGCTAGGAGGAAGATCAAGCGTTCCCTCAACAGAGAATGGAAGGAGACACTGCAAGTGGGTGCTCTGTTTGGCTTCAGTTTCCCATCAAACCATTATGGATGAGTGAAATTAGGATCTCAGAGCTTGCAGGGGTACTTGGCATTTTCAGTCACAAAATGCTCCTGCAAAATACTTTTGCACTGGAGGTGCTCATCATTTTAATCTCCAACAGTTTTGAACCTTCATTAATTCGAAGTTGCCTCAGGGAGGTGAGAGTCATATGCCTTCTTTGGGGTCAGCTGGGGCACGGGAGTGTTGGAATCTGGATGCTTACAAAACAAGCGCTTTTTCATTTCAAATGTGTCTAACTGGTGAAACATCTAATTCAGGTAATTTAAACCCAAATCTTTTGGCAGCTTAGACAGAGCTGCAAGTATCCACTTCTCAGCAGACCTGTGATTTCAAATCACCGTGGTTAGTCTACTGTAATTTCAACCAGGGCTGCACCGGTATTTTTCAAACACAATTTTAAAATGCAGGCACAATTTAAAATTTGTGAGGTTAAAAGCCAAGGACACAATTCCTCTCCCAGTTGCATTAGCATGGGATTGTTACAGCTGACATGAGAACAGGGCTGAGGGACATTAACCCAGAAACAGGAGGCAGGGACGCTGCAGGACAGGGCACAACCAGACAGTAGTGTTTCCCCCCAATCTCCTGAACATTTAAGGATTTCTTTTAGTAGTTTTCAAGAAGTTAGAATTCAATTTAAGAAGTAAAATGAGAGGAAAACGCTCTTCTTTGACTCATTCTACAAATCTAATTCACAGCACAATTTTATAAGATAACCTATACCTACCCTGCCCACCATCGAGAAGCTGACCACTTCTTCACCCAACTAACCCAGGTTCCCTGTGAGGAGCTACAAGGGGAGCTCTGCTGCACCTCTAAAGCTGCCCTAGTGTGCTGCCAGTGATTATAAACCAGCAGTTTTCAGCTGATCAGGTTCTGCTCTGAGTCTGTGGTTTCACCACAACAATGTCCACATGGCAGCAATTGCAAGTGATCAAGGAAGGCCAAGCCTGAAATATCTCCACTCTAACCAGAAATGGGATGCAACATACTGGAAAAAGAAAGGAAGGGAGGAATGGGAAGGCAGAATGGGACAAACAGCAATGTGTGACATGGTTGCACACTGGAATCCTTTCGAGTTATTCCAAATCCTTTTGAAATGCCTCTTAAAATAAGCAAGATCAGCTTTTCCTAAAGCCTAGACCATTCCTGTCATTAATTTAGGAAGAGCAACTCATGTGTTTCATACACAAAAACCTGGTATTTATTCAAAGTCACTAAGAGAGCCCAATCCTCTCATTCCTTCCACCATAGGTATCTCAAAGCCTGCAAGTGGGTTGAGCCTGACTGCTCTCTTATCTTGGAGCCACATAGCTCCTGATAAGGAGGAGGAGGAGAAGTTACAGTGGTTCGTTGACTATGAAGAAAGTCAGCAAGGGAACAGCTTACCAAGCTGCTTATTTCAAGAAGGGAATTCTTTTTTTAATCCTCCTTGAAGCTTTTTGGTTGTTTTCTTTTAAAAAAAGATAAAACAAAAACAAAAAGTTTTTTGGAAATGTTGTACATCCTCTAAGCCTCCACACTGAAGATCTGAAAGTTTTTATCTAAATCAGAAGTGGCAGAAGTACAAAACTCAACAAGTCACCCTGAATTTGTGGAGGGTGATGTAACCTTTTTGCAACAGCAGGCATGCCTTTTGGTGCAGTCTGGTATCTTTCTTAACCATCTTGGGGAAGGATATTCTTATAGGCTTAGTATTCCTCTTCTGAAAATCATTAGCAACTCTGTTTACATAGTTTGAAATTAATGTGTTCATTCCAATTTAAAAGTAGTTCTGCATGTAGCAGTCAAACTCACACACTGTCCCAGAGCAGTGAACTCTTTTGATAGGAAAATGGTTAACTTATTAACATTAATCTTCATGAAAAAAAAGGGTCACTGGTTGGGTCTGGTAATTAAGACTGCATTAATGATCACTGCAAAAGGACAGAAGGATTAAACTAATTTCAAGTTCAGACTTACCAAATCATTTTAATACCTTTAAAGGCAAATTGTGTTCACACTGATGCACAGCACCATCACCATCTGCTTTTAGTCTTCATTTTAAGACACTTTTTTTCTTATCTTTGCCTAGAATCTCACAGTAAAATGACCTAAAAGTTGGGGGAAGGTACCCTGGATACTGTCTAGAAGCTGTGTATTTTGTTACCTGCAGCATCCACCTCATCATTACTTGAGTGACAACCATCTGCCCAAACCAAAATGATGCTTCTTTAGATCTTGCCCGAAGGAAGTGTCCTGGTTTCAGATGGGATAGAGTTAATTTTCTTCCTAGTAGCAGGTATAGCACTGTGTTATTAATTTAGTATAATATTGATAACACACTGATGTTTTAGTTGTTGCTAAGCAGTCCTTATTCTAAGTCAAGGACTTTTCAGCTTCTCATACCCTGCCAACAAGAAGGCTAGGGTTGCACAAGTAGCTTTGAGAAGGCACAGCTGGAACAGCTGACCCAAACTGGCCAAGGGGATATTCCATACCATATGGTGTCAGGCTCAGCATATAACTGGGCTAGGGATCACTGCTTGGGCACAGGCCAGGCATCAGTCAGCGAATGAGCAATTTCATTGTTTATCACCTGTTTCGTATATTCTGTTATTATTATGGTTAATTTCTTTTAATTTGCTGTCCTATTAAACTGTCTTTATCTCAAGCCACAAGTTTTACTTTCCCCCCTGCCCCCCTCGATTCTCTACCTCATTCCACTGGGGGCAGAGGGAAAAGTGAGCAGATGGCTGTGTGGTGTTTAGCTGTCTGCTGCATTAAACCACAACAGGAAGGCAAACAGAAATCAGAGGCAAGTGATAGAAAGGTTTTCAATTAAGACATTATCAAATGCCAGAAGTGACTATATAAACCCTATCTTTTGCTGTAATTTTCTGGGCTTTCTCTTGTCCACCTTGAAAGATACTTTTATGAGGAAAAGAGCAAGTCTGCTACCTCTAAAGGTATCTCACCTTGAAGACATGGAATGCTTCAAACTGAATGTTGGGGCTTTTATCTCGCAGCAAGTTCATCATCAGCTTCAGATTTTCTGGTTTGCTGATGTATTTTGTCATGACGGCAAAGTTGTGTCGGTCCAGAATCAACTCACCCAGCAGCTATAGACATGATTAAAAAAAATGTTAGTTTACCACATTATTTTTGAATGCAAATAAAGCAGCAACATATTTAAATTCTCATCTAGAAGGCTTCAATGCCACTAACCTTTAAAAAATAAGTAACTAGACTTGTTACCATATAGAGATTTACTTAAGAACCAGTTAAACTCTCTACATACTCCGGAGAGGGATCCCACATATGGGCTGGGTATAGTAGAAGCCGGTGTGAGCCACTCAGAACCAAGTGTAATACAGCTGTCCCAAAAAGATACTTTTGTTTTATTGGTTTATTATATTAATGTGCCTGTCTGGTCCCAGACGCAGGTTATGTCTGACCTGGTGCTGTAGCAACACCAGAAAAACAGAAACTAACACGTTACTTTCAAGTTTGTTTTAACCTGCACTCTGAAACAATGTACAGATTTGAGGTCAGGGGAAAAATGATAGTGCTTGTTCCATAGGAACAGCCGGATGCTTCACCAGACATCCAGGAATAAAAGTCACGTCCAGCTCTTGTGCACTGCAAGAGCAGCATCCTCAAGCATTCTTTTATGTTAGAAAGTACAAGTTTGCTCCGTTGCCATACAGCATCGTGGTGTTCTGCAGTTCAAATTTAGAGGGAAAAAGCTAAGAAACCTTACTTTACCTTCAAAGACTGTCTCTTTGTTACGTAATTCTCAGAATGAAGGAGTTTTTCATAATCCTCAAAGATCTAGAGTAACAAGAAAACAGATGCATTTAATTCATGTCCATCCTTCCTCCTGCTGGTCCTTCCCACCCCAGAGGAGCAGCAGAGGCCACAGCAGTGCCACTGTCTTAACACATCATTGCAGTGCCAGGCCCAGCTTACATGGCCTTTGTTCTTGGCTGGTTATGATGCAGTGACTTAATTCCCAGGAACACTCCTCTTCTAAATACTGCAGAGAGGGATACCACATATGGACTGGATGTAACAGGAGCTGGTGTGAGCCAACTAGGACAGAAGTAAGCCAGTGCCTGTACAGCCTTCTCTCACAAGAGGGTGAACCTGCTGCCAGGACACATGAGTCCAGCACATAACATCCACTCATTCATATCATGGTCATGACTTATTTTGTGATTCGATGCACTCCCCCAAAATAGCAACAATGCATCCTATACTGGTGTATGCCAAAAGCTCCTTTTGTGAGGTGCCACCAGCCTTCAGCACCATGACTCATTAAAGCCATTTGTCCAATGAGGGCAACTATGAGTCACAGAATCACAGTCTAGTTTGGGTTGGAAGGGACCTCAAGGATCATCTAGTCCCAACCCCAGCCATGGGCAGGGACACCCTCCGTTAGACCAGGTTGCCCAAAGCCCCATCCAACCTGGTCTTGAACACTGCCAGGGAGGGGGCAGCCACAGCTTCTCTGGGCAGCCTGTGCCAGGGCCTCACCACCCTCACAGGGAAAAATTTCTTCCTCATACCTAAACTAAATTTTTTAGTTTAAACCCATCACTCCTTGTCCTATCACTCCATGCCCTTGCAAACAGGCCTTCTCCAGCCTTCCTGTAGGCCCAAGCACAGGCTGGCTTTCATGGGATCAGGCCAAGGGAATCTTGTGGTCAAGAAGACTGCCTGAGAAGGCTCCAGTATGTTCAAACCATCTACCAAGTAAGCAAAAAACCCAACACTGCTGTCCAAGAATCACCTAAAATAAATGCACACTTTGCACAATTTATACTTAACAACGTGAATGTTAAATAAAGGTAGGACAGGGACCGTTCCAATGCCAGTATTTCAGTACTAAGAAAAAAGATTAGCAGACACAGAGACACTAATTTTGCTCCAGTTAAGCTGCATTTGTGACTCAGCAATAATAACCCTGATTTTTATTTAACCTTCTCGGTAACTCTAGAATGAAAGAAATAGTCTTCATTTTTTTCACTTTGGCAATGAAATAAAGAAAACCTCAGGTACCATGAGAACATAGCCTGTAGTCTAATTCCATGATCCTTATCACTCCAATTTCAGTTGATTGCAATGGAATTTTTTCTGACCCACATTTGGTTCAAAATTGAGCCAAAACATCAGAGTGAAAAATGACAGCAAACTAAGGGACTAATTACCTTGGGATGGTAAGAGGAATACTCATACCTCAGTTCCCTCAGCTAGGTACATGTAATTTCCAGCAACTTTTTTCCTTTGTCCCAAAGTATTAAAAATGACACTGCTATGGCCCTATCAGTGCTGGAATACACAAAATTCTTTGAAACTCTACATGCTTTTTCCCCATGGTCCATTCACATACAAAGTTGACAGCTCTGTTGACATACGAGGAAATAAGATGCATGCAGAGAGGAATAAAACTTGCTTTTAAACTTTTTCCCCTGAAACCTTGGCACACATCCCCACGTGTGTGCAGAGGGGGTACCTGTATTTCAAACATCACATGAGGATTCTGCGGTAGGAAAAGCAATGCTTAGCTTTGCAGTCCCATGTGACTCTCTTATGTGGAGAATGAAACCCTCCACTACCGAAAACACACTTTTTCCAGCTAAGCATGAACAGCTTCACAGATTTGTTTTATCAATTACACTTACAGCATCATAATTTTGTTCCAGAAATTCCGCTACCAACAATTTGTGTCGCGTTAACAGGTCCTGGGGGAGAACAGAGAAAGATTACTTGAGAGAGCATGCTCATTTGACTGTCCCTTGACTCTCAAATATATTTTCACATTTTTTTAGCAGGTGGTCTTTGAGAAGGTATTGCCAATATGATTTCTACAGACAGAAAGCATTTAAAAACAAAACTGCGCTGTGCGTTTGCTAGGATTTTAAGGGAAGCTCGGCTAATGCTAATGGAATCAATATAAGCTATTCTAACTCTTTCTTTGTATCCCTTTTCCCTCCCACATTTTTGTATGGTCATTGTGCACAGCACTTACAATAAACTGGGGTGGGGAAAAGAAAGAAGGTAAATTAACCCTTTGTGGAGGGATCACCCGTAGCCCCAAAGCCAAAAGTGATCTACACTGCTCCCCAGAGCTGGAAGATTATGTTAAATTTGATCATCTGCTCTCATCTCCAATGAAGACAACGATGCAGACTCAAATTCAAAATTTGTGTATGTACATTTATTTTTTTAAAAGCCTTAAATTTGGGCAGCAGTCTAAGACAGCCATCCAGGCCCCTTCCACAGCCACTCCCTCTCCAGAAAGGGGTCTCAGATGAGTGGGATGAACCCCTTCTACAGTTCTTTTTCTGTCCAAGGTGGGCTTACTGACACAAACAGTAGCAGAGCTTTTAGACATCTGAATGGGATGCATCCCATGCTAAAGGGCTAACTTACTCAAATTTAAATTAAAGCAACCTCTCACGCAGGCTGCGAATGCTGGCTCATAGCGACAGAGATGCAATTGCTCAGCTCCAGTAGAAATCAAGTCTCTTTACTGGATGAATAGCTATGAAATGAAGTGGCCAGTTTCAGGCATTTAAGTTTCATTTTTATCTTACTGCCTCCTTTAAAACTGATCACAATAAATGTCTGATGAAGTCCATTCAAGTTGGTATATTTTTGGTGAATCAGTTGCTAGCTTTTTCGCCCTCTTTTCCTTGGTTTCCTTACCCACACTCAGAGTCAGAAGCTGATGAGTAGCTGAAGCAGATACACAGGCACATCCTCTACAGCATCACAAGAAATCCTTTACATATTAATTTATTTTTGCTATCAATTATAAGGGGAAAGCCGAGCGCTGTAAAATCCGGTACATGTTTTTAATACATTCCTTTATTTAGCAGGACTGCAGTGATAGCAGTTTTGAAAGCTGAGTGCAACAAACATGATTCACAAGCTTTTACCAAGGCACTTAGGAGGCAAGTACAACATTTTTCAATAGGGGGCACAAATGGAATAAAATCCAAAATCAGTTTTTTCATCTAAAATCATGAGAGAGCAGGGAGCAGCCGTATTTGATCACAACTCCTTCCAACCGCTGCTGGTAGCCTCCATAGATGACTGTATCTCTAAATACAGGCTGCTTTCCTCTGCATTTTCAGCAGCTCTGTTTTCTCTCTGCAGTGCACCTGGATGAATTTAATTAAGAACTACATCTCCAGATCATAAAAAATTCCAATACTTCCCTACTATAAATATCATCAGACTTTAATGCACATTTAATTAAGCCCTCCTCTGGTGCATAGGCTCTCCAACGCTTTCAGCTCTGAACCAGACACCCCAGTGGCAACGCAACAAGCCCAATGCGGGGGAAACAGAACCAAAAATGCAAGTTCAGTAACCCAGACAGCAAGCAATCATAGCGCTTATTTTTAAGGTATTAGAAATGAAGTAGCTCCATATTTTATGATTCAATCACTTCCACATCACTTCTTCCTGTTCCAGCTATTCAGAGGAACAGACAAATAGGAGGTGGGGTGAACAGCTGGTTTATTTCCAGAACTCAACATGTACTAGGTCAGGCAATTACCAAAAAAAAAAAAAAAAAAAAAAAGGGATTTTAGAGCTTTTTCCTCAAGCATTTAAAAAAGTTATTTCTCCCCTATATCTGAGGAGGAACTGCCTGTGTGTTCCTCTCTTTGCAGTGCACGTGAGGATGTAGAGCCCTATTTTTAAATCCTGCTAAAAATACACCCGGTTCACAGAGGACAAAAGTAAGTTTCACAGCTGTAGATCCATGGAGGATATTAATCCCTCTTTTCTTGGGAGGGCCATAGCAGCTAGTGGTCCTTGCTGCAGCTTAACTGACCCTTGTCCCAGTCGTGTCTCCTTGCTTGGGGCGGGGGGGAGAAGAATGCCCATCATCAACCAAACATTTCCCATTCATTAGGCTAATGAAAACCGAGGCTGGGTTTCAGTATGTGCTGAATTGCTGAGCTGAAGTCTATCTAACATTCCTTACAGTTATTCCTAAGATCTATCTCATCATGTTTCTAATTAGCTTTCAGAGAAAAGAATGAACAACTTGTTTCTATGACAGCAAGGAACTTGATAGAAGAAAAAAAGTTATGTCTATATTTAGAAGAGCCTTTACCTGAATTTTCCCCAGCTTTCTTAGTTTTTTTTTCAGAAATAAATCTTTCCTAAACATTTAAGTTCATACCAAATTTTTGCTCAAAGACCATGCAGGAGAGATGATGGTCACATACAAACTCCAAGAAATTTGGAGTTTCACCCAATTTCAATTAGAGGATTTTAAAAGCTAACTGTAAGCTGTTCTCTATTTGAGGTTGTGGCCATGATGGGTAGAGGCTTTGTCTCCCAGGGAAGGTAGGAACAGGAAAAGATTATGTATTTTACAAGACCGCACATAATACATGATTAATTTTTGTTTCAAATAAAAGATCATGAGTTATCAAGATTGAAAACATTAGTGAAATGTAAGTCTGTATTGAATTAAAGATTCTTTGCAGACTCGATAGCTGTTTTAAACAGACCAAGGATAAATTATATTCTTTACTTAACCCTAAAAAGCTACCCTGTTTAAAGGCATCACAACATTCAGCGGAGACTACTGATGGAGCATCCTTTTAGTCACAAGAGTATGATGCAGGTATCAAATAGTTTACCTTGAATGTAGCAAAGGCATCAGAAGCTATATCGAATGTTGACAATTCCACATATTTAAAAAAGTCTCTAAACTGTTCCGAAAAAAGTATGATTTTGGCCAAGGGTTCATGTCGGATACACTCTCTCAGCATAATTCCACAGCGTAAGGCAATACTGGGGGATTCATATCTGGAAAAAATGGAAAGAAAGAAACAGAAAAGATGGAAACCAGGAAGAACACAAATAAACAGGCGTTTTTCTAGCCCTGTGTCTGTTTAGCAAAGGGAACCCGTGTCCGGAGAGGATACAATGCAGGGATGGCAGCTCCCAGCCACAGCACTTGGACCAGAACTTCAGGATCTCAGCCCAAAGCTAAGGAGCAGACACACAGATAAAGCTGCCAGCGTTTTCCATCGCAATCCTCTGCCTTTGGAAGCCAGATCACTTTTTGGTGTAAGCGTGCCTTACACCTCCTTCTCTGCAGAAAGCCAGCGGGGAGCAGGTAATGCATCAGAGCTCCTTCATCCTTTTCAACTGATGAGAGAGGAACAGTCCATACAATATAACAATCTCCCTTTTCAGATTTAATTATCAGTTCCTCAGTTTATCCAAGAAAAATGTAACACCTCATGACCATTCATCACCTCCCACTCTTCTTCTAAAGAACGTCGCTCTAGAATATTAATGTCTACCAAGGAAGGTAGGAAGAATCTACACAGGATTAAGCTTTCCATAGCTCTAAAGATCTTTTTCTCTTTGCAGTTTAGGAAGAATTATGCACAATCCCTCCACTGCTGAGGCTACAATTTTGTTCAGGAGACAAGTATTTGTTACTCAAGTTACAATCCTGTTATGGCACAAGCACTGTGATAGCCGGGAGCCAGCACAGTTCTTACTCTTGGAAAGGGAGAGAGGGGGAAGGCAATTCAGATCATCTTCTATTTCTATAAAGTCTTCAATTTTTTAAAAAAGCTGAAATTAATCTGAAACAAAACTGTTAGAAACAAAATTTAAAGGGGAAAAAAAGAAGAAAAAGGATGAAATCCAGCAGTCAGGAAGGATTTAAAATGAACTTCTTCCAGCAATCTTCAGACGTGAAAGTGATGAAGTCCAAGGGGACAGAAAGCACGCTCTGTTTCAATAAGCTGGTCATACTATATCAGAACTCTGTATTATCACCCAGAGCTTATCAGCACCATTTTTCCTTTGCACAATTAATTCCTATCACTAAGCAAAAAAAAAAAAAAAAAAAAAAGAAGAAAAAATAAGAAGAAAAACACAAAATGCCATCTGTGCTGTAAATGAGTGGGCTCTCAAATTTACCACCAGCTTGCAATTTAAAAGAATGGTAGTGTTTTGTGAGCATACCAGAGCCGCATACTTCAACCTGATGTCAACAATAGTTGGCTGAATGAAAAATGAACTACTATTCCGAATGGGCAAATGAAACTTCCCACCCTCAAGGACATGCAGACACTCAAGCCTCTATTTGTTTCCTTTTGGGAAACATTTGCAAATGTGAGTTTGTAAGGCTTTAGACAATGGAGATTCACTGATGTTTTCCTTTGAGGCGTACCTCTCCTCGACTCTATTAACAGGAGTACTAATTTTCAAGCAAAAAGAGGCGGAGTTGCTCCTAGGAGTACAGCCAGGAAAATATTTAATAGTTGGCTAAGGAATATTTTGGTTGGAATAAAAGCAAATTACATTGTTTCCAGCACAATAACTTTTAGAGCATAAGTATCAACAGAGTCATTCTTAGTCAAATGCTCCATTATCTGGAAGTGCGCTATGGACCTTTGGCTCTTCACATCAGCAAGGGAAGTTGGGTTTGGCTCCTGGAATATGCCTGTAAGAAGTTTACAGGCTGCCCAGTCATAACTGGTATGTTCTTTGCACCCACACTTACATGCAAAACCACCAGGCAGGAATGATAGAGATGTGTTTCAAAATCACTTCTAATAGGCAATTAGTGCTCCACGCTGACATACTCCTGACAGAGAAAACAATAACGAGTTCTTCTCTGTTCTGATGAGTTTATAGCCTAAAGAAATCCACACATACTGACTACTAGGGGCAAGCAGAGAAGGAAATAACAGACTTGACTTAAGTCTTGCTGTGGAGGCTGAAAGAGTCAAGAATGTAAACAGAGGAAAGCACAAAGGAAATTCTACTTGTGACAGTACTGGGTAAAGAGTATGGTTAGGAGATGAGGAAGGCATCAAGCCTGGGAAACACAAGGCCTTGACAAACAGCTATATTTTGATCTGATTTCACACAAACCTCTGTAGTTGAGTTTATACTTGGATAAGGAGTCGGAGAAACTCAAGGTAAATTCTACAGTTTTAGCCAATATACCATTAAAGTTTTAACTGCACTGTGATACAAAGATCGTATCAATTGCAAAACAGATTGAGATCAATGACTGAGCACATTAGACAGCCTACAGCATGAATGGCATGATATATATTCACAAAGGAGCTTATAAATTTGTCCTGTGTGAGAAACAATGCAAGTGCCTCAAACTTCAAGTTCTCTACAGTCATGGTACCCAAGGGAAAATATTTTATATTTCAACAGACCAAAGTTATTTCTGGGCTGATGCAATAAGCTGAAAAAGCTTGGCCCAAATATATATGGTGCTCTATATACACCAAACACTGTATTCATATGAAATCCTACTCATACACAAAGGCTGCGCACACAGAAAATAATATCCTATCAAAGCAAGCCTTAATGCAGCAGGAAGGTCAATTAACCTAAAAAAATAATAATAAAACAGTGAAGTATGTGCTTTATGTTTTCCTAAAGCTGAGAAGCTGGAAGGAAGTAGCCAACAAGTAAAATGAAGCCTAAAAGGTAAGAACAGTTATCTCAAGCTGGCAGTGCTGCTGGGGTATTATGCAGGAAACACTGGGTGGGAGCTCTGGTTCAGGATCCTTCCCACTCAACAGAGCTCACATTATGCAATGAAAAAGCAACCTTTGTTGATGCTGTTGGGAACTGACTGTCAGGGGGCAGAGGAAATTTTGCATCCAATACAAGTAAAACAATGACAAGCCTTCACAATAGTCCAGGGCTGTTACTTTTTTAGTCATGGTTGATTATTTTTCTTTCTTCTCTCAAATAATGTCATATAAAAACACTAAATGGTACAAGCCACCCAAATATACTTTCACAGAATCACAGACTGGTCTAGGTTGGAAGGGACCCCAAGGATCATTGAGTTCCAACCCCTCTGCTACGGGCAGGGCCACCAACCTCCAGGCCTGCATCTAGACAAGGTTGCCCAGGGCCCCATCCAGCCTGGCCTTGAACACCTCAAGGGTTGGGGCATCCACCACCTTTCTGGGCAGCCTCTTCCAGCACCTCACCACTCTTTCTGTGAAGAACTTCCCCCTGACATCCAGAACGTCCCCCTTTCCTTTCCTTTAAGTGGATTTTGATATCGTATATTTAATTTAACTACATCCTCAAGTCACCGTTTTCAAGCGGTGGTGTCTAATCTGATGGGCGTGTTTCTCAGACTCACAGCCGATTGCACACAAGCACCACATGCCGCCTGCTCACAGCAAACTGCGATTTCGGGCCCTACCCTTGCTTCAGGCACATATTTTAAGTATTGTTTTCAGCCTGTCTTGGCAGCGGGACATAGGCAGGTAAGACAGCGTTCAGGTAAAACAGCGTTGCGTTTGACATCATTACACTGTCCTGCAGCAACTGCTCAGATGCCATCAAGGCTGGATAGGACTGTCTTCTGGGCTACCATTGGTGAATTCAACAGCACTTTCTAACCAGAAAGTCCAGAAACGGTAACTCCAATACAGTGCGATGTCATGGAAGGAAAAAAAATCAGGAACAAGAAACCAAACTGACACAGACATGCTGCTGCATGCAGAGGTAATCTCCAGAAAGTACCTAAATGGTGCCACTTACATCCACTGGCTCAGGTCACCTACAGTAAAATATCTGTCAGCAGTACATATGCATAACATAAAATCTTTAATATCATTTTAATATTCTTCATTGTTACAGATGCCAAAGAATATCTGGGACGTGATCCAGAAATATTTTTTAGCTTCAAATAAAGCCCAGGCATATGGTAGCGATACACATGCAACGTGCAAAAACAAAGCGAGTGAAAAATCAAAAAAGCAAAGGCAGAGCAAAGGGCAGAAAGTGAGTGTATCTGTACATGAAATTGAAAACAGTTGTACAAGTCAATGACGATGGAGAGCATCGTCACCACTGCCCTGAAATGACTGTTTTGAGGCTTGTGTACATGGTGATTTTTAATGAGCAAATGAACCCACCATTCATTTAACTAGCTTAGTAGTTTCTTCTCTGAGGAAGCTGGTGTTCAGTATTACAAAACAAGTCAAGAGTTTTGGAATCAAAGCTAAATCACAACAAATTGCTGTACTTGTAAGAGCATGAAGTAGGTCAGCCCAGCCACCTGCCCAGGCTTCCCATCGCCACCACCTTCCCACCGCAGCGGAGTCCAGACATCCTCCTGACACACCAAGCAAGAGCTTTGCCACCACATTCAACCACAAGCTCACAGTTCTTGAAATTCCTGGTACCAACTAGCTCTCTCGGTTACTTCCCCCCCCCCTCAGCTGTGCTGGCATGTGGCCAGTTTTGAAGGAAACAATTATTTTGGAGGACTCCCATGCCTATCTCATGGCTGAGAGAGGGAGGAGGCTGAAGGGAATTTTACCCTGGGGACTGAAGCCTTGTCATGCATGAACCTCAGATGGTGTTTAAGTACCTTCCTAACTCTAGCTGTGGGGCAAATGGTAAAACTGCTAACCTTAAACCTCAAGAAGGAAGCCAATTTTTAATGTCTCTTAAGAAACATCAGTTTAAAGTGCTTTTTTTTTGAATGGCTGTTGCTAGTGTGACCATACAACTATTACGAGAGTTCATGTTGTTTCATAATGATAAATGCACTTATTTCTACATCAGTTCTTTAATCCCAATCACATACGCTCCTTATCTCTGGGGAAAAATAATAACCTGAAGTTTTGCCTTCTGTGGTTTAGAAAATCACAGAAGACTGAGCAGAAAGCAGAGGACTTCAAGGGTTGGAAAAGCAAAGCTTCTTGATGAACGTAAGGTTTCTGACGCCAAAAGTAAAGGTTGACAGAAACCTTAAGAGTTTTACGTCAAGATTTAGGCACTCCTGAATGCAGCTACAGCTAATGTTCTATCTGCAGCGCAGTCTGTTTCCCCTCTTTGTCCAACTCACCTTGGAATTGCAATTCACAGCTGAGCACTGACTCCCCAGAGGTTAAAAGACCAAAAAATTAAAAGACTTAATGCTGAAAGTTGTGGAGTTCATTACTGAATTAATTTAAAGTTGAAGTTCACAAGTGTCTACAAGCGTTGAAGTCTGCCCCACAGACACTATTCTTTTTATGCATTTTTCCTTTGCTCTGTTCTACCATGTGGTGATCCAGCATTTAACTCATTAATTTTTTTACAGACTCCACTATAAGAAACTCTTGGAATGCCAAAAGGTCTAAGTGCAATTCAATGGTCATCAACAATGCTAACCAAGAGCTTAGGGCCAGAACTGAAGTACATCTCATGAGGGGAGCCATCAAAAATAATACATGATTATTCCAACATGAAGTTTGGTGAAGATATAACAGCCAAATAAAATACTCCGGTCCTTATAAAGAATAAAGTTAAGTAGCAGGGAGAAACAAACAAAATGAGAAAAAGGAAAAGAGAAAGTAAAAACAAATCTGGAGCAAAACATGAATTTTTAATATTTTTTAAAATCTAAAAGTGAGTAAGTAGATCAACTGCAATGGCAATATGTTCCAGGTGATGTTCTGTAATGAAAATCAAATTAAAGCACCCACCCTTTTAGAAGCATGAATAGGATATGTGGATGGGCACTAATGTACTCCACAGTAGGGCTTCGCGTGCCAATTTGTCTTCGCAAGATGTTGTTAAATATCTGGGAAACGTCCTTTTTGCCCTGTTAAAGAATCAAAATATATATTCAGTTTGAAAAAAAAACCAACATGAACAAATGACCATTTACTATAATCTCTATTTAAGGCAGAAATTAAATTGAAAATTCTCTTTTTTTTGTTTTCTCCAAAGCCCCACCACCTCATACTTGCTGTTTCTTCAATGCCATAAGAAGACTTCAACCCTCAGGTGGCTTTGAAGACTATGGATTCCCCACTCCCACTTACACCTCTCTCCAAACGAAGATGTGCACCCCCCTTATTCTGTCAAACAAGGCCTTGGTTACCTTAAACATCAACAGTAGAGTGCTGAAAAAACAAGCTGCTACCCTGAGCCAAGCAGGTTTTTGCAGCGTGTACTATTGTTCCCACAGCCTCCCAATTAAAGTCATCAAGCTAGTACCAAGTACCAAGGCCCCACAGCTGAGACTTAAGAACCAAAAACTTTTCATTATACAAATGCAGTCAACGCCCAGCGTGATTTTTTAAAATCAGGGTAAAATTTAAAACTGCTCCCATTGTTTAACCATGAGGAATGAATAACTGCTGCTGATAGAAAGGTTGCGTCACGTACGTGTCTCTGCTTCGGTCGCAACTATGATCCTTCACTTTATCCCAATTTTATCTTATATACACACATCTGCACATTCATGTTTTGTCTTTGAATGCTTCCCTGTGCAATTAGCTTGTCAGAAGGCCCTTCCAAAGTATGTTGTATTCAGCCACAGGGTTTGCCAATACATCTTGTATTAGAAGTCCTCTTCCTCCTCCACCACTTTCTCCCCTGGCCACAGGAGACAAATTGATTTCTGAAATTAATGGAGGGGGGACACCGCTGCACTAATGACCAGTAACTAAGGCACTGAGTCAACAGCAGGTCACTATGCACAGGGCAAGCTAAAGCAAAAGGTTACTTGTAATCTGCTCATTGATCTTTCTCAAGAGGACAAACATTCCTTGGCGGAGAACTTATTGAATGTTTGAAGCCAAGGAGCAGATAGTTTCACATAGAGGGAAATTCCCTGGTTTCACCTCTACAAATAAATCACGGCTGAGAAACACAAAATATTCTGCTTTCCTACTCATTCCAACCCAGATGGCTTGGAAACTCTGGAACTCAGGGAATTAAATAGGAGAATCAAGTCAAAGCAGACCAGTCCATCTGCCTTTGTCTGCAACACCTTTGACCCTTGGACTCTCCCAACTACACTAATTCTTCATAAAGTCATCCCATTCTCCTCTATCTTTACGACACCTGTAACGTATGTCTGGAATCCTGTGATCCCCAGTGGCTTCAGCAGTTACCGCAAGACAAAACCAGACAGAGAAGAGCTCTTGAAAGGGTGAGGTGAAGATGGCCAAAAATTCAGCAATACTCTCTTGTATGCCAAATTTTTCATTAGCTACTTAATATTAGGTGCACTGCAGCATTATACCAATAAAAAGAGGAGATACACATATATGTATATGCATATGCATGAATATGCAATGAAAGCATATCCAATTTTCTAGAGACCAGCAATGCTGAAAGCCAAAGAAATTGGTCTCTCTGGCTTCTCCTCAGGAAATGGAGGCATCTCGGAGGGAATCAAGGCCAACTTCCCTCAACACCAGACATCTATAAAAATTGTAGGAATACTTTTGCAACACTTCTCGCTTGGATCTGCAATTCAGTTTCACCTTATAATGAAACACATATGGCCAGGGAAGCACAAGATAAGGCAGCATGGCCAGAAGGTGGCTAGACAAGAACAAACATCTGAAAGGACGCCCTTATGTAAGTAACAAATTTCATGATACCCAGTCTGGAGAAGAGGAGTTTGAAGGGAGACCTAATTGCTCGCTACAACTACCTGAAAGGAGGTTGTGGAAAGGCAAGGGCTGACCTTTTTTTTCCATAGTGATGGGTGATAGAACAAGAAGAAATGATGCCAAGTTACACCAGTGGAGGTTTCGATTGGATATTAGGAAAAACTTCTTTGCAGAGAGGGTTGTTAGGCATTGGAATGGGCCGCCCAGGGAAGTGGTGGAGTCACCATCCCTGGAGGTATTTAAAAGGCAGTTAGATATGGTGCTGAGGGACATGGGTTAGTAGTGGATGGCAGTTAGGGTGATGGCTGGACTTGATGATCTAGAGGGTCCCTTCCAACCAAGACAATTCTATGATTCTATGATTCTATACCATAATTTAGCTTCTGTTTCAAGGCAAAGTAGAAGAGGGTTTCTCATGCCTAGGTACTGCCTCTCTGAGTAGCTTTACAGTTTGCAAACCTCCAGAATTCCATGTACATAGTAACATAATTTCTTCTTTAATTAACTTTTCCTCTGTGCACACTTTCTTTGAATCTTCAAAGTTCAATAATATATTTCAATAATATATTTCATATTTAAAATTTAAAAAATTTCTAGTCTGATCTTGATCCTGGGTTCCTGCCCACACCCAACTTTAATGCTTCATAACAATATTGCAGGCTAAATTATTTCTTGTTTCTCAAGTGGAACCGGGAGTTGGACTCGATGATCCTTACGGGTCCCTTCCAACTCAGGAGATTCTATGATTCTGGGATTCTAAGTGGCAGAACCAACAAACCTGCATTTTCTATACATGTGTGACAGACATACCCAAGGACATGACAGTCTCCCCTACACACACACACCACCAGCCACACATGTTGTACATGTACTGGCAGATGGAATACAGGGCAGGACTCAAGTCAACTTCTGTTTTTTTCTTGGTGGGAGCAATAGGTCTGGTTTCACTCTTCTAAACAGCCAACAACTCCATGAAGTCTTTGAAAATACAACCCCAAAAGTTAAGTACAGTTGTACAAAACTGGGATCAAAGTGGGTAGAAGGGTTGAGGAGGAGAACACAGGGAGACAAGACAAAACGAAGCAACCCGTAGGAGCATTATTCCCTTCAAAAATCAGATTTTTCAAGTAATTTATGAATTTTCTTTCTACTATTACATACAGATCAAAAAACTAACTTGTATGCTATAAAGTAACAAAATTGTAAAAATATAAAAAATATTACATATGTATTGTATACAAGTACAAAAAAATAAAATAAAACATACATCTTTCATTATTCTTCCCTTTCATTCATCAATAAAATGGAAGGAAAAGTAAAGTAACAACAAATGACTTTACTATTGTCAAAAATCTTCCTCAGGAAAGTAAGTCCCACAAAAGGTGGCTCTAAAAGAATCAGACAATCCATCTCTCTGGGGAACTGAATTTTAAATTCAGTGGTCTCCCACTGCCCTACACACTAAGTACTACCCCGGCTTCAGACCTCAGTACCAGTTCCTGCCAGTCAAAGGTCAATTAAATTGTTTTATATTTATCCTGAATTGCTGCAAGCTTCTCAACCATAACTCTTCCTCTCCTTAGTTATAAGTAAGTTCAGTTTTTCTTAGTTGTCTACTAACTTAGATCAGACTAGTACTCTGATCTAGCAAAGAAGTCCCTACTTACTGCAGGGTGTTGGACTAGATGGCCTTTAAAGGTCCCTTCCAAAAAACACATTCCATGATTCTAAGTTTTTTGTCTTTAATAACAAAACTGGTGCAGACTTCCATGGAATATATAATTATTTCTATATATATCTTTTTTTTTCACCCCCATATTAATCTTTCTGTTGGCAAAAAAATTATTAATCCTTTCTTCTTTCAATCCAAAGAATTATGGAGAGGCAACTCAATTTACCTTGCCACCATCTGTTAGCTTTTAACATCTTTTTCAACTCCTTCCCTCTCAAATAAACCATCCTGAATTATTGTCCTAGTCTTTTTCACATGAGATTTTCACATGGTTCCAGTTATTTTTATTCTATGTCCCTGGACCCTTTCTAAATTGGACACACTCTTTGGAGACAGTGGCTGACTCTAGTTGTACTATCCCAAAGTAAGAGGTTAATCACTGCAGCTTACAAGGTCAGTCACAGACAGTATTCTCAGCATCATTTCCTATCTTGCTTGGATATACATGGCAATAGTTCTTTCTTGGTTTTGTTTTAAGAAGAGCAAGAGATATAAATCAGATACATTCCAGTATATGAGCACAAACCTACAGTAGCTAATTTCTTCACCATGAAAAAAAAACAGTCTTGAATACAATAAAATTATTTATGCTTCAGGAAACTAGCGATACTCATTGACAACACTGAGACTGAGGAGACGAAGAAGCTTATGGATGCTGACCTACCTCAAAATCTATCAGCTGCAGGTTGGCAATAAGTGTCACTAGAAGGCCACTGTTGTACAGTTCTTGCGCCAGCTGAGCCACAATTTCTGTAGGTGGCTCCTTGTCTGTGGTCCCACACAGAATTTCCTTCATTGCTTGCAGTGATTTTGACACTTCCTCCGATGCCTGTTCACCAGCAGATAAGGGGTTTGTTTAAAGAGAAGAAAAAATAAGTGTTTTATTTTAAAAAGACGGTTCAAAACAAAAGCTTCTAACTGTACTTTCAATTATTATTATCTATTGCAAGATAGTTTAATAATTTTATGTAATCGCCGAGGCTGGGGAATCCACACTGGATCCCACAAGTCCTACATAAGCACACAGATATATTACATTTAAACATGACATTCCATCACTTACTGACCATGGGAATCAAATACAGGAAGGAGCTCAATTACCAACTGGGATCAGCAAGAT
The DNA here is from genome assembly GCA_013399135.1 of Heliornis fulica. Classification (NCBI taxonomy): domain Eukaryota; kingdom Metazoa; phylum Chordata; class Aves; order Gruiformes; family Heliornithidae; genus Heliornis; species Heliornis fulica. The sequence goes on from VXBZ01001964.1 coordinate 304,691, forward strand.
CCTTCACAGGTTTGGAGACAGATGCTGCCCTACAGAAGCTGCAGCACTTTCACCATCATTCTCCCTGTCCTCCCCAGTGGGATCCAGAAACACACATAGGTGGGAGATGGAGGTACCCAACTGGCTTCTCCCTCTGGCAGGGTGGCTGCTGTGCTGCTTCCCCATCAATTTCTTGATGATGGACTGTCCCAGGTCCTCTACTGATAACCCAAATAAATCACAGAATCACAGAACATTAGGAGTTGGAAGGGATCTCGAAAGATCATCTAGTCCAACCCCTCTGCCTGAGCAGGATCACCTAGATTAGATCACACAATGTGTCCAAACTGGTCTTGAATGTCTCCAGAGAAGGAGACTCCACAACCTCTCTGGGCAGCCTGTTCCAGTGCTCCATCACCCTCACAGTGAAAAAGTTCTTCCTTACGTTCATATGGAACTTCCTATGTTCCATCTTGGACCTATTTCCCCTTGTTCTATCACTGGCCAACACTGAGAAGAACCTGGATCTATCCTCCTGACACTCATCCTTTACATTTTTATAAACATTCATGAGATGAATGTTCCTTGTACCCCTGCCAGCTTTGCATTGCCACCACCTATTTTTCTTCAACATGGGTGGTTTGAGCCAGCATCTTCCACAAGGGATTTACCAACTGACCACATAGGCATTTCCGTCTCAGGATGGGAAATGAATTAAACAATTTGCTTTAGTAAAGTTTCACAACTGTCATCAAGCAAACCAAACCAAGTCTTTCAGTTCTGCTCCCACACAGTGTATACTATTTCCATGAAATTTTTCAGGTACCTAATGTAGAGGAATTTCCTTACAAAATATCTTGACCAGAAAGCTTACAACTGGAAAATGAAGGAGAAACACGTACAAACAGGTAATAGCTTGGTGCTCATGGCAGTGAGCAGGTTTAAATCAGATGTGAATGATCACATCCCACATCCCAAGGGAAAGAGCCGCTGGCCACAGTGCAGCAGCTATGGCTCACTCTCCCCCAAGGTTTGCTCCACCTTGTATAAATAAAGACCCTGTGGAGCAAAAGCTTTATTTTTTTCACATGTGTATATGCTTTAAATTCCACCTGCTTTAGCCACAGAGCTGTGGAGGCAATGGCTCATTCTGGGTTGGGTTAATACATGTATGACCCCCAGCAAGGGTAGTTGGATTCTTCTGGCACGCAGTGGAAAGGAATTAAGGGAGAAGTTTGAAAGCCAAGCTGAGAATGACAGGAAAGTGCCAGGCAAGATGGTTAAAGATGCTGAAGATAGGACAGCATTTCACATCTATATTGCAAAAATTCATTTGAAACGAGTGTTTCATCAGCTTAGCAGGGGGAGAAAAAATAATCAAGGCACACACAGAAAATCCAAGAGTCATTTGTAAAAGCTAACTTGACATTAATGTATGTTCAAAGCCAGATCAATAATTTCAATACATCTCTCACATTAACTAAAAGGGAATATGTCATGCTTTCAATACCACCCCATCAATCCGCATAAAATAGTGCTCTAGAGTGCATCTCTTAACTGTTGCCGACCTCCCAACACTTTGATACTGATTTAAACCATAGATTTTATTCCCATTAGTGAATAAAAATCCTAGAAAAAAAAGCCTAAAAATCATAAAAAAACCAAAACAACCCAAACCAAAGCACAACAACAACAAAAGAAACCCCAAGCAAAAAGCCACTTACACATTCATATACCTGGATGATTCAAGGACTGATCTTGCATAGCATAAAGAGAAGTTCACCCCCAAAGCATACCTCAGTTTCCTGATAGTCAAGATAGGTCAGCGTGAGGGGACATGTAAATGAATATGGCTATGTGATAACTTCAACCACAGTAGAAATCTTCTTGTTCCTCACCGTCGCTCAGCAAAAGAGCCTATTTTTACCTCAAACATTAGTGGTATGTCACTGGAGATATCCCACAGAGTGCAGATGGGATTAACAACAGGGGTGCTATATTGGAAACTAAAGCTCAAAATCTTTATAAGAGTTGTGCAAGTATTTTCATATCAAAAGAAAAAAACATACATCTTTGGCTTTTTACTCATTCTGCTGGGCAGGGTGTGAATATTTCTGGCATTCTGCAGTTAAAAAAACCCAAAACAACCCACTACCTTTTCTTTCAAGTATAAGTAGTCATTTCTGATATGTAGAAAAATGTCTGCAAGACACAGCTTCAGATTTAATTCTCAAAAAGGAGATTGAAAAGGGCTGCAAGAAAAAAAATCTACAGAACACAGCGGTGTTGATGGGCAAAACTGAGCACTGCAGCTATATTTCTCTAATCACCTGCCATCCCATTCACTTATCTTCTTGGCTTTTCTTCATGCAATTTACATTTTTGTCTTTAGCTTCCTCCCTGTTCATATCCTCTGGGGAGTCTGTGGTTTGACATTCAACCTGCTACCGAGAGCTATTCCTGGTCAAATCTTAGGATTGCTCTTCTGTGCCTATCCCTCATAATCTATCCAGAGGAAAAAGAGAATACCAGACCCAGATTTTTAAATTAACTGCCACTTCTAGCCTCCACTTTGACATTTCCACTTAATCTCACAGCAGTTTTTGAATAATACCCCAAGTATAGAAACACTGTTTCTGGGATGCAAACTTGCTTGACCCAAAGAAAAAAAAAAAGAAAAGAAAAAGGGTGTGGAAAAAAAGACATTCTAAGATTCAAAGAGCCAAGATCTGTCCAAAATAAACAACAAAGCAAATACATTCATTTGAATACATGGAAAACAGAAGGCGACACAAACTTAGCTGCAGAACAGCACGTCGTTAAGAATCCAGACTTGACTCCCTTTAGGAAGATTTGATAAAACCAACAAAAACCTCAAGAAGACACCCTTCCACCCAACAAACAGAATTTCAGTGACAAAGAAAGAGAGATTTAATAGAAACTGTAATATGGCTTCCATGCTATTATTTATTCTCCATCACTGGTGACAGCAGCAATAGCAAAGTGCCACAACTCTCACTTCAGCAGAAGTCATAGAGGCAAAGAAAGGTTTTCATGAAATATCTAAACACCCTAAGCCATTTGTCTTATTCCTGCAATTAGACACAATCTTCTTCCCAGAAGATTCTCCTTCCTTCCTCTAGCTGTGAGTCCTTTACATCACAACTGAATTTATGCCGTTGTATTTAGAGAAGCCAGTGTGAGCAGAGGGGAAAAAGGAAGGAGAGGAGATAACTGGACACAGAATCCTAAATACAACAGCTTATGTGTATATCACATACAGACTTCAAATGTGGGCTACACCAAACTTTGGACAATTAAAGCTGCAGACAGAGATAACAAAAGAAAAGGTGACAATACAACATTTGCGCTGCTGTCACTGCACAGGCATCAGATCTTGACCTCCTAAAGCAACTCACAGGCTGCTAGTCTACAGGCCTTGCAGTTCACAACATCCAAACTTGGGAGGATCCAATCCCACCACAGAAAACCAAAGTTCAGGGTGGGTACATGGCTAAGTGACAAATGAGTTACAAGGTTGATGTGCCATGACTGGAGGGATTTGTGGGGAGAGGGCAGTGAATGAGACCATAACCCATACTGACCTATGCAGTGAAGGCAGTTTCTTCAGTGACATCCATTTCTTCTCTATTTTGGCCTAACACAGGACTAACAGGTTATATCCAACAAGAAATAACTCTTTATCCACACAACATAACTTACAGTGTCTGGCAACCCACAAGAGATTTCTGTGTCCGTTTTGAAAATACAACATTTTGCATAAATATTGAAGTCTAAGAATTCTTGGATTACTTTGCTGTCTCTACTGGACTAGATAACGTGCTCCAATAGCCTTGGAGCTTGAGAAGTGAAAGTATAGGTAAGCTTATAAAACTTCTCTAAGTTAAAGTATAAATGCATTCAATCATCCCTACTTACAAATTCAGGAGTTTATCAGCACTAATGTATCTCTCCAAACCTGCCAACAGCTTTAACAAGAGTTGGAAACTTTATGAATGAAGATACTTCATCTCAAGGTGTTTTTTTCCTCATAGATCAAAGTCTTGCTATTGTTGACTTAATGGGATTATGACACAAATAAAGGAGTTCGTGAACACATTATTCCCTGAAATTATGTATGACAAAAAAAAACAAACAAAAAAACCCCACCTGGAAGACCTCAGAACTCTCCTGAACATGTGAAGATCTGCCAATTCTGTTGCAAAGGTCCAGTCTTTACTAAAGAATGGGTAACACTACTATGCCTATACTGAAATATTACGGTTCAGCTTCATTTTCTACAATGCCAATGTTGGCTTCTTCAGTTTGACTTTTGCCAGGTCTAGAAGACAATTCCTGGGTTTTAGCTAATTTTTGACTGATCTCTACAGGAGGGCTGAAGAGCATGACAGCAGTCTTAGGGCAGTAATTTAGAATTATTAAGGAATGCTGTAAAACAGTGACATTTTTCTCTAATTCTGCAATTATGCAGGACAATTCAATTACAAGTTTCTTGGTATTGTTTCGTTGTTTTGTTTGGGTTTTTTATTAAAGGATTACAAATAAATCCTCCAAGTCTTATTTTATTTCTGTTCCTCTAAAATCTTCCAGAGACATTGCAAAGAATAGCGTGGAAAGGCAAAACAAAGGTCTTATCTGTTGTTCACACAGAAAGCTGAATTTTTATTTCCATAGTTACATGAGTTGGGACTTGCAATACTAAAAGGCTAAGCTGTTTTATCTCCAATGGTGCTTGTGTGTGATGTAGCAAAACAAAAAAAGCAGATCTTCTACATCAGAAATCAAAACTTTATAAAGGCAGTGTTTGACAAACCCTGTTAGTGCACCACAGAGATAATTCTCTGAGATTCCCCAACTTCAGCAACTTAAATTTCTACCAATTCCAACCGCCTTAATAAAAGTTACCTCTACTGATAGACCTTGTGCTATCCCTCTCATTAACTACTTCATGGCAATTTCACATTTATCTTAAAAAAACCAAAAAATAAGGGTTATACTTTACAGCGAGACAGAGGGATGGATCATAACAGAATCACAAGGTTGGAAAAGACCATTTAGATCATCAAGTCCAACCATACCTGTCCTCTCCTAAAACATATCCCTGAGCACCTCATCTACCTGTCCTTTAAATACATCCAGGGATGGTGACTCAGCCACCTCCCTGGGCAGCCTGTTTCACATCTCCACAAACATTTTGGCGAAGAATTTCTTCTGAATTTTCAATCTGAAACTGCCCTGGTGCAGCTTGAGGCCATTTCCCCTTGTCCTGTCACCTGTCAGTTGGCTGAAGAGACCATCGCCCACCTCTACAACCTCCTTTCAGAAAATTATAGGCAGCGATAATGTCTCCCCCCAGCCTCCTCTTTTCTGGACTAAACACCCCTAGCTCCCTCAGCTGCTCCTCATAAAGTTTGTTCTCCAGACCCCTTCACCAGCCTGGTTACCCTCCTCTGGACCTGCTCGAGGATATCAATGTCCTTCTTGTAGTGAGTGGCCCAGAACTGGACACAGTCTCCTGTTATGCAATGTAGATTAATTTCACCTTTTTACTCCTCTCCAGGGAAAACTGCAAATCCAGAAGGAGAAAGGTATCAAGCCCTGAGTAATCAACAGCCTGATCTCCTATATCTGAATTACAACTTTGCAAAGCTTTCTGCAGGTTGTCTCTCTTTCACCTCTTTTTCACCAACAGGTAAAACATTTCACATGTTACAGCTCAGAAAACTTCTTCCTGCTTTTATTCACCCGGGGACTTAATATAACATTTATGACCAACCAAAAACAGTGAAGAAAAACCAGACTGCACAAACTTTTCCCATCTTTCCAAATTCATATACCAAATATACATAAGAAAAATACAGGATGCCTGGCAAATGCATAGCAATCAGGAAATCCTCAAGACTCAAGAGTCACAAGAATATGGTGGATGGGACCATACAGCTTCTGTTTGTGCACCCAGCGCATTCCCAGGGAAAAAATTTCTTCCTGAAGTGTTGCTGTCTTGCACAGCAGCAGACAGTAACACACAGAGATGTCTGCCAGCATGATGTTAAGAACTCCAACGTGTGATTCAGTGAGCTGCCTGTACTCCACGCTATACATTACAACCAAAACCATAAGGCTCCTTGTTTTGGCTTCGTCTTGTTTTAGCTTACAGTCCTGCAATGTGTAACTGAAAGCAGTTTTTCTCCAAAAAGAAAAGCACCAACGCAACTCTCTCTACTTGCATCTGTAAGGACTCCCAAAGCCACCCATAATTAGCACAATCCAACATTTATGTAGCTTCAGGATCATCCCAACTAATATATGCTTTGTACAATTTAACGATAAACAGATATATAGGAACAAATTGTGGGCATTTTGAATCAGGAGGTTTGAACTCTATCATTTAGCAAAATATTATGGCCTAGTACTCAAGGAAGCTGGCAAAGGCACTTTGGCCAAGCAGGTGCAACAGGGAAATGCCTTTTAAAAGGCCATATGATTAAGTGGAAGAGACAGGTTTGCCCCACCTGGACATAAATTCCTTTCCTCCTGTAATCCTGCACTTAAAACAGAACTAAAGGTTGTGAGGTCTGCAAATTTTTTTTAAAAAAAACAGCCAGATGAGGCAGGATTTAAACTCTTGGCTCCAGGACCGGATAGTATCTGGAATTTCTCCCATCTCTAGAGAGGTATCAAGCCTCAGCAGTGTGGGGAAGCTGAAACACGAAACGCTCTACAAAGGCCCAGGACATGCGGGGCTACCGTGAAGGCGTGCCAAGCCCTTCTTATCTCATTCCTTCGGTTTCAGTGTGCAGCAATGAAGTCAAAGGCAATTTTGCAACTGACTTTGGCAGCTGCAGAATCGCATCCATGGGTGTTCATGTCCAGAGTAGTCACACAACCGTTCTTCCATGTAAATGCACATCATGTCCTCCCCATGTACCTCATCCCCAGCCGCTTCATCAGTGCAGGAACAAAGTGAACAGGAGCTGATAATGGCTTTATTGTTGCTATGTAAAAAAGCAGGACTTTTTGATACAGATATTTGTCCTGGAATTCTTGAAGTCTTTTAACTGTAGCTTTATTTAAAGGCTACTCTCCTGGCCCTTCTGAAGAGTACCAAATTTGTTACAGTACATGGAGGTGAAGCAGAGAACAGATTACAGTGACCTACCCAAACAAGCAGTCTTGTTCGATGTATTTAAGTGAAAGGGGAAGAAGCTAGACACTTCAGGTTATTTTAAAACTACCTTCACTGCATTTCTGAATTGGACTAAGGGCATTGCAGCCTGTGGTTCTGCCCACCAGGAAAACACTCAGCACGGCTCCCTGAACTAGCTCTAAATCACTTGGGTTTAGCTACCAATTCTTGGACCAGCTATACCAGAAACTGTAAATCTTTCAGCCCATCTAGGGCAAACACAAAGATTGGCCAAGTTTCAACTGACCCCAGATCCGTTTACTATTCTCAATTAAAAGCCTGTGATGCTTTGAGGGCTTTTGAGCAGAGCAGATTCAGAAAATGTTACCAAACCTGTGGGCACTGCAGATGGCACTGACTCGTGAGTGCGGCACTCAAAGGTGTTCGGAGAGCAGCAAAGGGTTGATGTCTTCAAGGACATCCTTCAGTGACATACTGGATGCCACCAGAACTACTTTCTGCTCAGTGACTGAAGACTTTAGGAAGTCGGGAGTTCACCCCCCTTCCACTGTTTTTGTGACATAGGTCAGGTATCTTTTCTGTTTTAATGCTCTTTTACAACACACATCAACAAAAGACATGGTGGCATCTCAGTACCGACTGCAGCAGTGTGGTCAGTGTGTCACATTTTGGCCATTCGTCCTCGGGTTCAACAGATCTGTCCACTTGACACCAGGGTTTTCTCCCCCCTTCCTCCCTATTTATGGGTATCTTCCAAACACTACAGGAGCTTGCACCAGAAATAAGGAGAGAGTCTAAGCTCTGAAGGCTTCATCTTCCAGGTATCTAAATACCTCCCTGCTTTTTTAGTTAATTACAGAGGTGTATTTCTCATTAAATTCAAGAACAGTTTGGCTCCACATGACCAAGATTAACTTTTAATGGCATTTATAAAATTCTGTAATATCTAATTAATCATTCTTCATCACAACAAAATCTGAACAGGATGTCAGCAGTTGTTTGTGTCACAAGAGCACCTTATTTATTTATTTCAGATGTTGGAAGAGAGGAAGATGCTTGACTACACTTTTCAGCTGTCTTATCCTTCTTAATCCCCCAACTGTTACATTTCATTCACCAGTGCTGCAGTGCTTTCTTTAAAATATGCTATTAAAAAACCCAACCTAAACCAAAACATTTTGAAAGGAGCTATTAGAAACAGCACTTCAGAAGAAGAGCTACATGTGATCTACCAGCCATCAGAATGTAGCAGAGACAATGGCAAAGCTGTAAGCATATATAAATTCACACGAGCAAACAAATAAAAACCTCACCCATAATATAAAAGTAACCAAACATTAAAACCTAGCCTATTTTTCAGGTGAGGGTGTTAAAAAGCATTATGGCAATGCTACACACTTTAATAGGTTTAAAAAAAAAGACACATGGAGGAACTGGGTCAAATTCAATCCTTATCTAAGACGACAGATGCTAGCACAGTCCACAGTCACAGTCTGTCTGGGTCCTATTCTGCGACTAACAAAAAGTATCATTAAGAAGGAGTGGAAACTTCTGTATATTATGAGTATACATTGAAACATGTCTCGGAAATGCGTACCAAGATGTGTCCTTCGCCCTCTTCCCAATACTCAGAAAGTCTTAACTGGTCTGCTGTAAGGCTCCCTATACCTGATTCCTGCATAGCTTGGTAGGAATGATTGTTTCTGCATTATTTTAAAACAGCCCCTCCAAGGCACAGATGGTTCCTGCTGAAAGTTGCACAAAGTTGTATCAGAAGCGTCAAGCCTCTCCCTGTCCAACCTCTCGCCCCCACACCCCTGTGCTGCCAAGGGCTTCTTCACCTCGTACTTATGATTCCTCAACTGGGAAAGGAAAAAAGGAGGTTCTCCACTAACCCTGTAGTTAATTTAGGCTTTGCCATACTTCTCTGCCAATTCCGGCTGTATTAGCAGCTTTTAGCTGTCTCAGCCCACATACCACATTGGCTGAACTACAATAACAGCTCAATTGTCACAGGATAAATCTTACTGTTTAAGCATCTGAGGCAAGTCCTACTTGGAAGCTATTCTGCATGTGAGCATCATCGGGGATGCTGTGGAGTTGTATCTCAGAAGTCCTGTGAACCTTAGTTTTATGGTGAGACACAACAGTACCCCTCCAGTTCTTGCAGCAGACAAGGAGGCAGAAATCTGAAATTGAGGAGTCCCGATTCCCAAACTTCAGCATTCACAGTCTCACAGGGTTCAAAACGAGCTCTTCCAGGAGCCAGACTCACATCCCTTTAGAAGTCAAGACAGAGGTGAATTTAAAAACCTTTTCAGGCTTGGAAGAGCACAGAGTGCAGAGTGCACTGTGTTTTAGTTTTCTTTGCTTTTGTTTCCAGTTAAAATTCTCTGATCATACTTGTGACAAGACAAGATGTTAGTCATTAATATTACTAGGGAAGTTTTGAAAAACTGTGTGCCACTGAAAGCCTCCGCATCATCTTTTCTTCTCCAATTCAAAATGCAAACAGCACTTAAAAATGGTTTTGTTACAGCCCACAAACCTGTATGGAAAGTAAAAGATCTGATGGGGCAAGAGGTATTTTCCTGCCATTTCTTTAAACCATTGTCAGAGGACTAAAGATATTCTTTATGATTTACTTCCCTAAACTCAGGACCATGAATCTGGCTATTTTCTGCAATAGGTATTTATGTCAGGCCAGGTAGCACTACTGAGGAGTCTCACATCTCTTCTGAAGAGAGAAAGGCCTTATGTTCTGGTATGAGTGCAGAGTCCTGAGTCATCAGGCCATGTAAAGCGCCTGTGTAAACACCATTCAAAAAAAAAGGCTGCTTTTTTCCCGCTTTCTGTCTTGCTGATGAAGTGACTGCCCTGTCATACCCCCTCCCTCCTCTTCCTCCATCACCCACATTCACCCCAGGATCAGCCGCAATAAAGCAGAGTAGAAAATACTGAAAACCAACCTCCCCCTGTAAAAGAAGCATCATCATTAAACTCACAAGCTGTTGCCATCCTAATATGCCGGGGGAATGCTCCCGTATCGTTTGCTTTGTGAGGAAAACACAGACCAGCTGTTCTGACTTTTATGAAAAAAATTTACATTGAGTTCTTCATTTTCTAAGAAGTCTGAATTTCTCATCCTTTGTCACTGACACCCAAATAAATAAACCAGCTCGAAGACAAAAATCCTCAAAACCACAATCCGGAGGAGTCATGCTGCAAAGCAAATCATAAAGAGACCCAAGTCTAGAGCTTCTGCTTTGAATGTCTTCTTTAATCAAGTTCCAAAGGATGAATTCAGCAGGGGAGGGAAGACTCTGTTAGTTTATTTAGTTACTTATTTTAAGTTTTAGTTCAGTCAAATTCTCTCACTGCTTTTCAGTTAGCTGAAGGTATTTCAACATGAGGCATCAAATACCGGAGGCCTCCCTGAATTCCCTGTGACTGACCTTACATAATTAACACACTATGAGCTACCTCCTTTGAACCAAAAAGTTTCAAGAGGGTTTCACTAAGGGCCAAAAAAACTCCCTGCTTACCTTTTGGGCTGGGTTTGTTCTAATACAGACTTCTGCACAGGGCAGGGGAAGCACAACATACAAACATCAGTTGCACAAAAACTGTGCTAATGTTAGCAGCTCCTTCTGTTTCCACCAACATTCACTTCTAGCTGAAAAATGTTTGTTGTTAATTAAAGTCATATACTACAGCTACAGAAACAGAGAGACAGAGTCTCAGATGATAAAAACCAAACCAAACCAAAACCAAGCACCCAAACAAAACAAAAAAAACCCAACCCCAAACTAAACGAACAAAGAAAATATTCATTATTTGGTTTTCTGTAAGCACATACTCATAATTAGGAGGATTTTGTATGCTGGGGTACATCTCTGACAGGCTGACAGAGTTAGGGTTGTTCAGCCCAGAGAAGAGGAGGCTCCAGGGAGACCTTATAGTGGCCTTTCTAGTACCTGAAGGGGCCTAGGTGAAAGCGGGGGAGCGACTTTTTAGAAGGGTCTGTTAGTGATAGGATGAGTGGGAATGGTTTTAAGTTGGAAGAGGGTAGATTTAGATTGGTCATTAGGAAGTTCTTCACTATGACAATGGTGAGTCACTGGAGCTGGTTGCCCAGGGAAGTGGTGGATGGCTCCTCCCTGGGGGTGTTCAAAGCCAGGTTGGATGAGGCCTTGAGCAGCCTGGTCTAATGAGAGGTGTCCCTGGCCATGGCAGGGGGGTTGGAACTTGATGGGGACTTAAGGGTCTTAAGTTGCCTTCCAGTCCTACCCATTCTGTGATTCTATGATTCTCAACTGGTCACCAGTAAAGTGACAAAAGTAACTCAGGTCTGTGTCACCGAGTTAGAGCAGAGCAGTAACAGTAGGGAAAAAAAGAGTAGCACAGCTCAGTTAGGAAGCACTGGCATCCTGAAGACTATAAGAGTGAGACTTCTTTTATTTAGATCTGAATGCATACAGGTTTCCTGGTTTATGGGAACAACGCTCATCAGAATTAAGTTTTGTTCTGTGGGTACCCCCACTACTGCCATCTCATTTGCTATCCTGCAGAACAAGTTCACAGGATAATAGTTTTCAAACAGCCTTCCAAGTTGTTTCACTAGACGCCGTATTGTTTGGAGAAGATCGCCCTGTGTTTTGGCAAAGGCTCCTAAATCTCAGCATTTTCTGTTTGACCCCCAGATTTGTTGCACTTTATGCAAAAGCTCCCCAGTTTCAGCAGGGTCGTCCAAACACAAAGCTACTTCCATGTGCAAGCGCTTGAAGATTCAGGGCAGTGAGTGAATACAATTTTATTCCCCGTATTTATTCCCATTTCCCCAGCATAAAAACCTTATTGGTCTTCTACATTATTACTTCATACCTTGTCTGTCTTCTTTTCTTGTTTTTCCAATATGGCCATGTTTTCTTTTAGAATTTTCACAATCTCAGCAGGGTTTTTGTGTGATTTACTAAACAAAGGCATCTTTTTTCTTCACCTGGATTTCTTCCTTCAGGGTAGAAGAGGACTGCCTTAAATCAAACAAGAAATAAAATCAGCTTTTAGATTTTATACAAAAACACAAAACAGATAAAGACATTATGAACACAAAAAGGTTATGCCTCTGGCACTATATTTTGCCTCAGCTGCTCATCAGGGCTGTAAAAGTTCTCACATACAGTCAAAGGCACCATTAGCATGTGGAAAGCAACTACTCAGCACCTGTGCAGGAGCTGGATGCTTCTTAAAGCCCCTGACCTACAGGTCAGCGCTCCACCAACTCTACAACTATGCCCAACATTTTTTGGACACTGCATATCTGTCAGGCTCCACGAGATTTCTGATAGAGGTTTCTGCCAAACTTCACCGGCTCCATCACGATGCAGATAACTTAACTGTAGATGCCAGCATTCCAAAAGCGTCCTTTGGAGCATCGCAAGATACGGTCCTAGCTTCTCCATCGTCGCATCTTCTGCTGCTTTTCTTTTACACCTCAAAGCCTTGCAAGAAGAATCAATTAAAACTACCCCCTAAATCTGAACAGACTTCAAGAATCTGTGGGTCAGTTCTCACTTGTATAAAATATTGCCTCGATTAAATAAGGAACAGAGGATCAGGCCCAAATGCGGACTCAAATGTTTTCATGACATTTAAATGAAAGGCAGCATTTACCAAAAATGGGTTTGTTTGTTTAATTTAAAACATTCTTCCTCTATATGGTTAGAAAGGCAAATAGCACATCTCTGTATTTATACATGAAAGAAACCAAATAGCTTTGTTTCTGATCCTACACAGCATTAAGTTGTGGATTTGCATGGGTGTTACTGAGGGTCTGACACAAAGATCTATTGAAGTCAATGGGAATATGCTGTGGTTAAAGCAGTATGGCTTTCCAGGGAAAGCACAGCACTGTTCTGGAGCACATTCCAGTTTGTACAGTAATGAAAAAGAGGTAAGAAAACAAACCCCAAAATAATATCAAAACTAACATCTCTTTCCACAATAAAAGATAACCATCACTACCCCTCCTCACACACATTTCCAAGAGTAGTTGTGAACACATCAATATACATACAAACCCCTTCAAATCTTCTGATTTGTTTTTAATTTTTACAATTAAAAAAAAAGAGAAGGTTTTATATAAGAGATTTCAAAGGAGAGGATTAAACAAGCACAATACACACAGTATAAAAAATAAAACAGGATGGTGCAGTATTTTCCCAGCGTCTGCAAGGAACCCACTTCCCTCTTGCTTCATTGTTACTACTGAGATGCCATGGAGTCCACCATGAAGTATGACCCCATTTGTACCATCCATCCATGTGCTACTAATCCCCAAATATCCTATGGAATTAATTCCCAGATTAGATATACATTCTATTACATCTATAAATAGCAATCATCTCAAACAGCCAAGTAAAAAATTCAAACCAGAGGTGTACTTTAAAAAGAAAAAAAAAGAAAAAAAAAGAAAAAAAAAAGAATTAAAAGAATCTATAGAGATTATGTCCTGGCATCTTATTTAAAACATTTTAAAATATTCTTGCAGATTATCTTTACAAGAACAGTTTACATGAAATGTAGGAAATATTTTTTTAAGTCTTATTTAAATCTAAAGTTTCTTTATAGCGCCCAGAGTAGGGGAATTTGTATATGGCTTCTCCTTCACTGCTAGGTCAGTTTTACAGAACATTTGAAACCTACCTCTGTCAGGTTTCCCTTTTCAAACTCCTCCCAGTTCCATTCAAACTCATTTTTATTTCTGCCGTTTTGGCTACATAACCTTCAGCACTTGGCTGAGTTCTGCGCTGAGAAGTCCTGCTCCCATGGAGCTCACAACTGCGAGCTTTGGCAGCACCATCTGACCAACCCCAGAGCAGAGTCAGGCCTCAACTTGCCAACACACAGGTCTGAAGACTGGGTATACTAACGACTAACTTATTTGGACACGTTCAACTATATATAACAAAGCCTGTGATGCCAGCCTCACACAATAAATCTGTTTAAACACAACTAGCGAGCGTCAAGCACCCCATAATGTCACATGCGCTGCCATTAGAAGGTTAGAAACCCACAACACACTTTGAGAAGGGCCTGATTCTGCAGGCTTTTATTAGCTGTGAAGACACAGCATGAGGATGTGAAGGTGCAAGGGAGTCTGAGGGTAGGGGCTTAACAGGCACGTTGCATTTCAGAAGAGGCGCAGGGTAGGTTTATTCTGATCGCTGAAGCCATCTCCTTATCTTCCCCTTTTAGAAGCCTCCCCACAAGGAAAAGCAAAGAGGGAAATAGTTTGATTTTTAAATTGAAGTACTCATGAGCAGTAAATTCTGAGATTAAAAAAAAACTAAGTCCATGTTTACAACTGAAATGTTGACTATAAATTCTAAATACATTTTCCTCTCAAAAAGTAACTTCTATAGCTGTCTAGAGTATGCCGTCTGCATTTAAATAAGCACTAATTCTGCCATAAAACTTCAGCAGCCAGACAAGCAGTTTTCCACCGTATAGTTCCAGGTTCACCACCAAGTCACCACAGCACTGCTCAGAGACAAAATACCATTTCTCTCTGCTTTGTACCCTACTAGTGTGCTAATCACAACAGTAAAATCTCTGATAATAGGGCAGGGAGGGACTCAAGAGACTGTTTATTTCATCCCTCCACTGAACAGAGCCAAGTTTCTGCTTCACTTCATTTATCAGTCTTACATACAAAGCAAAGCATCTGCTGTATGCAAGTGGAGGGAAACAGAGAGAAAAGGAGGAAGAACCCTCAATGTGCATCAAACATTATTTCTGGATTTTCTCATTTTCAGGGCACAGTTTTCAACCTATCAGCACCTGGAAAAAGATGATCCACTACTTCAAAAATACATATTGTCTGTTGCAGGCTGTGGTCCCTTTCGCTTCTCCATGTAGGAATCTCTTAGAGGGTATGTGATATTCACCATCACAGGTAAAAGCAAATGGGGGTAAAATCACTTTCCTGAGATTTGGGTCTTGTACTCCTTAGTCTTATGGTTGAGTGTTCCATAAGGTACAAGGCAGAAAAAGGATTCCTCTCCTCCAGCTTTGCTCCTCATGACTGGAATCTCTAGCATCAAAGAAAACATGAGCTCTTGCTAAAGCTCTTCACACAGCTGGGGCATTTCTGCTCTGTCCTGCTCCTCATATTAGCCCTCTGCTTCCTAATCTGTACTTGGAAGGGCTTCTCTTCAGTAGTGGCCCTAATTTGGTTTGAACTCCCTATTCCCTTCATCACCTATTTTCAGTTCGTCTTATGGAACTTGGTATTTTCCAGGTGTCTGGAATCTCTGTCAAGGCTGCTTGAAACCAGCCAGCAAGCTCAGAAGTTACACACAAAGAGAAGTAGCATGAGAGATGGACAGCCTGACCACATAAGCTTTGTCTCCTCAAGAAGCCAGCCTCAAATTAACTGAAAACCAAAGATGAATGACAACTGGAAAAAAATGCAACTCAGGCTTACTGGAGGTACCTAGTACTACAATTCCTTATTAAGATATTTTTAGACAGAGAAAACACTGTAAAACCCAGGCATCTGACATGGAAACATAGTAAACTGAATATAATACAAAATAAACTAGCTGAAGGAAAATTATCATGTAAAGGGAAAATTAACATCTGAGAAGATAAGAACAATTTGGAGACAGTATCTTATTTAGAGAGGCAAATGAATAAAGAACCCACCTCGGATTTGTGGTGACTCAAAATAGGAAGGTATTATCAACAGACAAGTGGACTGGAATATCATTACCTGAGAAACTGTATGGCCTCAAGAACTGAGATAATTAAAACAGGATAAAAATTAAGAGTAACAAGTTTCAGATGATGCTGAATGGGAGAAAAGACAGAGAGGTTATAGATGCCCTATCCCTGGAAACATTCAAGGTCAGGTTGGATGGGGCTCTGAGCGACCTGAATTAGTTGAAGATGTCCCTTCTCACTGCTGGGGGGATGGACTAGATGACATTTAAAGGTCCCTTTCACCCCAAATACAATTTTGTGAATATCTGCTTCAAGCTGAGGACTTGCCATAATAAATGACAGATACCTAGTGACTACACTGGTATTTTACACAGACAGACACAAATCTGTGACAAATTAAGAAAGTAACCAGCAGAAATACAAAGGTCTTCATGCAAAGTCTTGGTGGATAGGACAAGAGGAAATGGCTTAAAATTGCACCAGGGGAGATTTAGGTGGGACATCAGGAACAATTTCTTTACTGAAAGGGTTGTCAAGCACTGGAACAGGCTGCCCAGGGAAGTGGTGGAGTCACCATCCCTGGAGGGATTTAAAAGGTGTGTAGATGATGTGCCTAAGGACATGATCTAGTGGTGGACTAGGTAGGGTTACGCTGTGGTTGGACTCAATGATCTTAAAGGTCTCTTCAACTCAAGTGATTCTATGAATTTCATACGGAACATGGTATACAGCCCTGAACACCCACAGGCAAGTAAAACAGAAATTAGAGCAGTTGCAGAGAAAGACTGTAGCCTGGCCAGAAAAAAAAAAGGGGGAAGACCAGCATCTCTAGGAGGCTAAAAGTGGAGGCTCACCTTGGTTATTTTAGAAGAAAAATACAAGTTATTCCAGCTCAAATAACAATAACATGTTCTTTATGCAGAAGCAAATGGCTATAAACTGCCGATGAATAAGCGTATGCTGAAAATGTACAGGTTTCCAACCACTGGAGCTTGGAGATTTTGAAATGACCTGCTCTACCAGGCATATTACAGAGCATATGCTCATAATTTTTTGACACTGCTGTCTTGTGGTAAGGGATGGGGCTGAACGAACCCCTTTCTTTACTACTTTCTAGGAAATCTTTTCCCATGTTATTCAACAGCATCTGTTTTTATAACATCAGAAACACATTGTGGACACTCCTGAATTTCTAACGGGGGATCAGCCAACTTCTGAGACATTTAGTTGTGATGATGTTATTTCGCCAGCGCTCTTGTGAGGAGCTTATGAGACTGAGTTAAAAAGCAGCTGTACCTCACCAGACTGACTCCCAGCCTCGGAGGATGTCTCTCCCAGTCATGGGGGAATGTCCCAGCAGTGTTGTAGGAGGAACAATGGTTTCCAAAGCCTGCCGTTGCCATCACTATAAGCAGGGCTTTTCAGCAGCCAGAGCTGGAGAGCCCAGTGCATTTTACAAGCCATGCTTTTACAAAAATATTTTCAGGAAATGTAATTCCCTGTTTCTCTGGGGAAAAAAAGTGGCACTGGTTTTAATTTAGGTGACAGAAACACCAAAAGGTGATTTCATAGCACCGCTCTCCAAATGTTTGGCTGTTTCTGCTCAAGTCAGAAAAAAGAAAAAAATAATCACACAGACTGAGGCAGCAAGTTTAATCCCGAAGTGGCCAAGGTTTAGAAGACATGAGCTTTAGGGTATTCAGTAGCTTGTCAAAGGTAACATAACACTCTGTCATACCCAAGGAATGCCTTCCCTCAGAGTCTTCCAACTCTGCAAACACTTAACCAAGATGGGAAACACGCTTCCAAAAAAGCCCCTATATACCTGCTGCTACTCTTCCCCTTCTGCAATGGGAGAAGCTGAAGTGCAGAAAGACTTGCCCAAGGCCCTGTAAAAAAAACAAACGAAACCAAACCAAACCAAACAACAAAGCAACAGTGGTTGTGTCAGGAATGAAAGCTAGATCACTGAACACCAAAGCCTTTATCAGTCTTCAAAGTATCTCGTCTGCCAATGTATCTGCTCATAAAGGGAATACACTAAAGAAACTTAAAAAAAAATTTAAATCAATGTAACTTCAGTTCTTTAATACAGCTAGAAAGTATACTAGGAGACCTAGTTCTGTTTATACACACTCCCCAGTTTCTTGGCTCCTAATCATACATTTTCTTGAAAGATTACAGTGCAACTGAACTTGTGTGATGAAGGGAAAATGCAGGCAGCAACATCACTCTACTCACTGGCCCACCACACTAAGAAGTGACTCAGTTAAGCAGCTCAGCTTCCTCCTGCCCACAAAGGCAGCAAAAGTGAGAGCAGGCACGTGATCCCATCCATGCACTCCTAGCAGACATTCCTCCAGACAAAAATGTTGTCTGGTGGGACACTGGTGTTGTTCAAAAATGAATGGATGAAAAAATGTCCTTCCCTTCGAGTATCAGACATCTGTCTGGTCTCCGTTCCTAACCTGCATCTACTTACTGATCAGAATCAAAACACTGCAGTAACTCATATTGGGCAAGGCCTTCTTTAATGGAAAAGAAACCCTTCATTTTCAAACCAGAGTACCTAAGACTTATATATTTTGGGCCTGAATGAGCACACTTTCTTCATAATTTGAATGAGAACACTTCACCTCTGTAATACAAGAGATGCCTTATTCCCTCACCTACCTCTCCTGAAATAGTTGGGAAAGCTGTTCAGAGTCATGTACTCAAAACAGGGAATGGAAAACATCTAATGACGTCCAATCTGTCCTCCTCCATGCAGTCCCCTCACACAACCCCCATTTCAAGTAGTGCTCAGAAGGAATCAGGGCTTCACAACAAATAACTTCTCTGCGAATCCACACCGAGTTGCAGATTTTGGAACGTGCATTGCAAACGAGACAAGAGATTACCAGGAGCCCGAACGGTTTTCTGGTTAAGGAGAAGGAATGCTGTCTGCTTGGCAACAAAACTATTCCAAAAGCTCAAGAAATCACTTGTCAGAAACCTTGCTATTGGCTACTTGTTGCATTACCTGGAATGAAGGCAGATGTTGGCTGAAACATCACCTGAAGACACAAACCACTGCAATAATGCCTACCACTGCCACAAATGCCTTTTTTTTTAATAGGTGGGAAGCATCCTGAAGATCAGGAAAATAAGTAGGCGGCTCTGCCCTTCATCTGACCACCTCTACAGAATGAGAGTAATAATATTACCATGTAGGTGTTTGATACCATTATGAAACTGAAGGCTTTCATGGTGATGGTCCACTCAAGTTCTGTGGTGTAGCTCTATGGAAGCACTCAAAGAAATTAATAATTCTATTTTTAATTGATTGCTTGAATGCCCATTCAATAATACACATAAAGCCTATATAGTCTCTCAGCAAACACAGGATAAAAATGAAACACCTGATAGCTATATGGTCATGGAGGCCACAGTTTGATAAACACTTCGTTCCGTCACGGTACCACCCTGCTCCACACCTATTCACATCTCTACAGCTGTTTGCAGGGCCACAGGGTGAGCCAGGTCAGACAAACAACACAGGTTAATAAAAGATATGCTGCTAAGGGGAAAAAAGGTCACAGGGGTTTCCAGTCCAGTTCTCCTCACAGTCTTACAAAGAGCTGTACCTGCACAAGAGGGGAGGAAGGAGATGGAAGGAGAGTAGAGGGGCAGGGCTGCTAGAGCAAATGCTACAACTCAGGGATTCACCAGGCAAACCTAGAATGAGGAAACGGTGATAGGAAAGGGGGTGTAAATATGTGATGATACAAAACAAGACTGAAAGTTAATATAAGTATCCTGAGTGAGTACAGACTACACTGGCCCAGATAAATGTCAGAATTAACGTTCAGAAATCTTTGAGTGTTTGACTCCACCACCCAGTGTCCTTTTGATTGCAGCAAGTCCTGTGCTACCACATCTGTTGTTATCATTAAAGCATAATCATTATAAAATAATATTTGCACACTGCAATGCCAGGTATCAATAAGATTCTAAATCCATGAAAAGTAGCATCCTGTAGCACCATACACACACCAACATCAACTATCTCTCTATCACAGGATTATCTGTGATAAAGAGATGCTCCCACTCACACGGACAAACTAAATAGAAGTAGTGGGTTATTATTTTATGTTAAAGAAAACTAGAAAGACAAGAAACAAGCAGATTTTACAGCTAGCAATTATGCAGGATTGATGAGTCGAGAATATTTGGGATCCTTATTTCCATTTGTCACCATGGAAGTCTTTCAGACCTAAAAAAATTATGAATTCAGTTTCATGCCTAACTGTAGAACATAGCAAAACTCCACAGGCTCACGGAATCACAGAATCATAGGGGTTGGAAGGGACCTCCAGAGATCATCGAATCCAACCCCCCTGCCAAAGAAGGTTTCCTAGAGCCAGTCATGCAGAAAGAGGTCTCTCAACTAACATCTCTGAAGCAGACAGTTTTCAGGTAACACTCCTTAACAGCTTTTCACTTACTTAAGTAAAAGGGAAAGCAAGTTAAGTTTCCATTCCTAGTAGTAATAATAACTGTAGAAATAATGGAAACTGGTGATATAATTTAAATAACATTGGCAGCTGCCAAGAGGGAGTAGGACTTCCCCTAAACCCGTTAGAGGGGAACATGAAGACCGTTTTTGCTTTTTGTTCGGTATTACTGAAAGCTTCTTCTCTACACAGCATTCACTTGAGCATGCCCTTAGCGAGCCTGCTGTGTTACTTTCCATAGCTTCACAACGCATTACAATATTCTGCTGTAGCAACAACTCCACTTTACCCCTAATACTAGCCCAAGAAATGGGTCTTTCCACAGAAAAAAAAAAAAACCAAAAAAAAACCAGCAACAAAAGCTACTCTTAAGCTCAATCAAAGTTCGGCCTGATCACAACTTCAGGAATTGCAGAGAATTAGCGTTTCAGGTTGACAAGACCACTGACTATAATTGACCAGATGGTCAGTTTACACCGCTTCTTGTGAGAGCTCACACACACACTCTCTAACTGTTTCCCGCTGTCTTATGCAAGTGGCTAAGCTCTCAATCTCTCTCTGCATCTCTAGAGCCAGTCCGCAGCTGCAGGCAGTCAGCGGAGAGGAGCGAGAGAAATGATACATTGCAGATATTTTATTTTTGGAAACCTCACTGTAAATAAAGCCATTTCCAGAGAGATATTCCATGGACACAGAGAGCGCTTGGTGGAGGAGCCAGCGCCTTATGTAACAGGAGGAGTATTGTTTAGGGTCGCCTGCTTTAAAAAGCCACTCCTGGTACCACAGTTTACAAAGCTATAAAAAGCTAACGGCGTAACTATCGAGAGCAAGCGGACCGGCGGGCTGATCACGAGAAAGGCTGGTGCTAACTGGAAAAAAGAAAAGTTCCATTAAAATCACTTAACTTTCCGTCCCTGGCAGGACATCATCGCGGGTGACACTTACTGCGGACGGAAAGGTGGGGGCTCCTAGGCAGCCCTGCGCAGCCCCATGGCCAGGTGCTGAAGACAGCTCTGCCACCTCAACGCAGCCCACGCCGCCGGCCGCCGCCGCCTTTAGTTATCTTCAATTTAGTTCCGCTTTATTCCCCACCATAGACACACAGACCACCCCCCTTTGCCGATTAGCGACACGTGGAAAAGACAAGGGATCCCGCGACTTGGCCTCCTGCTCTTCTGCCGAGCGACTGTCAGCCTCTGGAAAAGCGTTAGCAGAAAAGGATCACTTCAACACGCACAGGCGCTCACAAGCAGCTGTAAATTTCCACTCCCGGCCTCGCTCCTCGGCGTTCCTGCTCTGACTAGCTCCGTGGCTGGGTGTGCATTTTTTCCCCCCCGCTGCCCTCCCCGCTTCCCACTCCCTCGCTCGTGTCGCTCGCAGGCTCACACACCCCCAAACTCCACGTCAGAGCGACGCGTGGAAAAGCGAAGGAAGAAGCGATCGCTCCGCTGAGAGGTTTCTCCAGGGTTAAGGGAGGGAGATGCGATGATTTCACATCACTTCTGTAAGTTTCCATTCCCCTCCGAAGTCCATCGGTGGAGGGGAGGCACCGCTGGCGGGTCCTTGCATCATCACGTGGCGGAGACTGCTGGAATTAAATTATTCACCTTGCCGCCCTGCTGCGAATGCAAATAAGGGAACCCAACAGCGGGTTGCTGCTACGAGATGATAATAAAATCAACATGTTCGTCCACCACGTCTGTCAGGAGAGTCCTGCCCAGAGAAGCCAAAGTTATCTGCTTCCAGCCTGACTATACATTTTAATGTAAATATTGTAATATCTTTCCACTGTAATACTGGGGAGGGTTGTGGGGGGACACTACTGCAGTATATTCTAAGCCAAATGTAAATGCCACCAAAGAAATGCATTAGCCTAAAGTATTTTTTTTGAAAGCCTAATATGATGAGGGAAAAAAAAAAGAATCATACAATTAAAATATTCTGAAACAAGTGCTACCAGCCATTACCAAGCACACAAATACAGCAAAATGCACTTAAAGGAATTTTTAATGCTTCACTCTTCTTTCTTGGCAGCTATTGCTCAGCAAGCGCCACATATTCCCAAAGGGAATATTCCAAAGGGAATAAGTGCCTTCCCCCTTCAATCCCGCCCTGCCCCCCCTCTCCAGCTGACTAACAGGCACTGAGAGCAGGGAAAAAGAGGATGCTTTACCAGACACTATGGGCACTGCAGGATGGGATTTAAATCCCAACCTCACCTGGATCTCATCTGAGTCCTGGCAAGGCTAAGAGCCCAGCATGCATTTCTGATGAGCTCATCAGCTCAGGGAGAGATTTTGCCTCCCATACCCTCTTCCTCAGGGCAAAGCCCAGACAAAGTCCCACATTATTAAATATTATTCTGGATGCTACATTTGCATGGGGAGCTAATCTTGGTCCCCAACAGATACTGGCACTACAGTCGCATCAGATCTGAATTTAGGGCTCACCTGCAGTAGCTATTCACAGCCCTACATTAGAGACACCATGAGAAACCTCATTTCTGAGGAATACAGATGAAACCACCACCTTTTAAAGGGCTAACATCCCTTGCTAGTCATCCCAGCTCCTAACCAAGGCAAACAGCAGTATCTCAAATCCTGACTTTGAAGAGCCAAGAACCAGTAGCTTCTGTTGCTCCCTATCCCTGCTGAAGACACCCTGGCTCCCTTAACCTCTCTGATGTTTGCTTTTGCATTTATACGGGAGGTGCCAAGCCGACCTCGGATCAGCGTATTTATGCTCTTGACTTATCTATAAAGCACACCGCTGTTTGTGCTTACACTTTGCCTAACCTTTATGTCATGATAGCCCAGCCCCTTGGTTCTGGACTGCCCAGAACAGTGCTGGGAACAGACACTAGTGCTGCTCCTGCTGCAACAAGTGACACCAAGTGGCAATTTCTGCTCCAAACCCATGGTGAGATATTCCTCCAGCACAGATCTAAAGGCTTCAGGTTAGAGAAGTGAGACAGGTTTCCTCTCTAGTTCACCTCCAGAGAGATCTCACCAAGGGATGCTGTGGACACTGAGCTTGGAGTGGTGTGAGCCACCCTCCAAAGCAGCATCTTTCTCCAGGCAGCTTACTGGGCACATGGACAAACAGCACAGGCCAACACTTGTGGCACAAAGGACTTTGGGGTAGAAAAATCAGTGCTGAGCACTGATTCATGGGTGCCTTGCTCTCCTCCAGCTCTGTGGGGAGAGGGACGGGGTAATGCATTGTCTGGTGTGCTGGCGCCTAACACCCACTCTGGGGTTGAACCTTCCTTCTTTTATCAGATACCACAACCTTTCGGTAAACTTCATAGAGAAGGTTGAACGATAAAAGCTCTGCCCTTGGGCTGTTGCTGAAGGTACCAGCTTTTCCTAAGGCAACACAAAAATCCAAGCATGTAATGCCATTAATTTGCACCGTATGTTTTTAGGAGACTAACTTCACTTTTTTTCTCCTTTCCCGAGGGAAAGTTTATCTTTTCCATAGTGCATCCACCACTACCTGAAGAGGTAAAAAGACACACCTTTGTCACCCCATGGACCTCAACACTGATGGCACTACCCTGCAGATAAATAAACAGTACCAAAAAGCTGGTTTAGTTGCACATTAAGTGGCCCCACTGGATAATCTGTGTACTGCCAATTTCCCTGAAGCATTCGCAGCATGTTCTGAGTAGCCGCCCTTTGGAAGCATGAGAACTTTTATCTAGAAAATTACTATTTGCTGTTTGCGACTAAATATCCCTGTTTTCCTGGTTCTGAGGAGGAAATGTAATATGCACTCAACTCACAGTTCAACTCTGCTGGTCTTCTACCTGAGGAAATACCTTTGGACTTTAATGGGAGCCACACTGGGCGAGCAAGAAACACGCCTGCCCCCACCCCTGCATTGCAGCAGGAGAATNTAATACTCTGCTTCATCTTCAGTGCAGTTAATTCTCAGATGACAGGAAAAGGCTTTGAGCCATCCAACAGGAATTAAGCTGTAATTACTTAGTGCGCTTACCTGTTGTTTGGGGTTTTTGTTTCCAAGAGGTTATTAAATATTTCAAAAGAAATGTTTGCTTCGATTCATAATTTGTAGCCATCTGGAATCTGGAATGACATCATTATGAAGAGCTAACAATTCTTTATAGTCTCAAAGTACACTGGAAAAAAAATCTCTACACACCACTAAAGGACTCCAGCCTCCATATATTTAAATTCCATTATATTTGTTTCCTTAAACTGAGCAGAGTCCTCAGGCTAAAGCACAGTTAAAGCACTTTTGGGAAATGTTTGTTCTTGTTTTTGTAACTTAAAATCATGCCATCTAATAAAGTCCAAAGGAAGAAAACCCCCGTCCATTATTCCTGTCCTTTCCGTTTATTTTCTGAAGTGGAAAAGAGAAATTAGGAAGCTTGAACAATAAGTGTGGTACCAATAAATTACAGAGACGGATGACAAACACATAGTATATATGTATATACATTAATTCTGCTCATTTAATCACCTACTTCCAGTTTGACTACCTACTCCAAGATGACTTCCAGCATCCCAAAGCCCTAAGCAGCCTCAGACAATTACAACACAAATTGTCCTTCTTTTCCCCCATTCAAAGCCAAGGCCCCAGGCCATCAAAATTAAATTCTCCACAGCAACAGGTATAGTTGTGTAATACAGGATTATCACAAAGAGAAAGTTTAGAATACTAAAGATTCCACCCCACACCCCCTCCTAAAATGAAAAACAGCCAAGCTGAAACCTAAAGAACCCCACACACAGGATTTTGTCCTACCCTTACACGCCCCAAGATACCAACATTATGGCAATTCATTGGGGTGGGATGAACTAAAACCACATTACTAAAATTATCTACAAGATAAAACTGTTAGACTAACTCAAGGCATTTAGCTTTATGACAAAGCAATATAAAAAGTATGCCCAACAACACATCCAAAACCTCATAAAATGAGACTTTACAGCCACTTTGTGCTTGTGTGCTATTCTACAGACCCGCGATACTCATTTCCCTCGGATCCCCTGCAAAAGCAATGTGGCCACCCCAAATTAATGCCATTAAAACTCTTCTTCATCTAATTGATCCCCAACACAGACATACATCAACATCCCCACTTTCTCTCCCTCATATGATGTCGGAGGGAGATGATATCAGAACTGAGCCTATACACCAACACACACACACCCCAGACACCCCCAGAAAAGAGCCACCAGCAACAAAAGGAAAATTAACATTTGGCTGATCATCCAAACAAGGCAAACAAACAAAAAAAAAAAAATAAAGGGGGGTACAGTCCACTGAGGGGAAGGTGGTTTTTCCTACGGCCATTTGAAAAGCAGCAAAGCTCCTGGCCTCTCTCGGGACTAGAAAATTGATGTTTCTTTAGTGAAGCATGGGGGAACAGAGAGCAGCCAGAGGCAGCGGCTGACCTGTAGCTGCATTTCAGCTGAAGAGGGAGGATTTAAATGAATGCTTTGTATAAGCTATTCCTAAAAACGCACACATGCCTTCAGTGGTTTCCCCCCTCTTCTTCCTCCTGGCTCCCTCTAGTGCTTCTGAGCACATACTGCCCTTTCCTTCCTGTTTAATGCAAATACAAACAGTTGCTATTATTTCCTTTCTCTCTTTCTTTTTTAAGAGATGTACCAATTCTTATAACTGTTCAGGAGGTTTTTAGAAATATATTATTCACATGTACTTCACTCCAGCAATCACACACTGACACTGGCCTTTCTTCCAGAAATCTTTATGTATTAAATACTTTATGCCCAGGCCAGTATATTTAAACTTTTACACATTTTAAAGGCATCCATCATGTACATCCTTAGAGAAAGTCAGCTAAATTGAATCCCTTTCCCTGCACATCCTACCCCAAACAGGAATTAAATCTAAACAGGAGGCTACTAAATCCCAACAGCTGAAAAAGAAAACAGATTAAAATTTTATGCATGACCCCTTTTTAAAGGGTCACTTATGAAATGTTCATCTCATGCCTTATCCACCGTGTCCCAACATAAACCACAATTAAGAACCATACCTGCACTCCCGCTTTTATAAGTGGAGGACAGGTGAACTCATGACAACATCATGCTTTTTACCTGTGCACATATGCAACCAGGAAGAAGTCCTCGAAAATCAGTAACTCCCTGAAGAGCTGAGCAGTATTTTTAATATAATTAAAGCCTTCACCTATCCAAACTTCTTCTAGTCCAGGTCTGTACAGTCAACCACATCAGTGGGACATGTTTGTTTAATGTCTATTCATAGAATAAAAAAATAAGGAAAGGAAAGGTCATTTCAGAAGGAACAATAAGAGTTTCGCCAAAATTCTAAAATTTAACCTCTCCTCACATGTGTAGCATGAGAGGCCCAACCTTACAGTTCATATCATGGCACATTACAAAAAAAAAGTTGTTTATAGTAGCAACAAATAAAAGATGTGCACAGCCAAGTAAGCCCTTGCTGCCTAATATGCTAGAAGACAGCCCTTGTATCACTGCTAGCACTTTTCTACATTAGACTGCAAAATTTTCCCATGTGCCTAACAGCATTTATCTGCCATCTCCCACTTCTGAAATATCCAAATGGTATTCATACTGCTTAGTCTTCCTGCAGATATTAAATTTACTTGCTGGTTTCCTCGTAAGTTCAGCAAGCAATTTTCTTAATGTTAGGCACGTATTAATAAAACTGCAGGGTATCACAGAATCACACAGAATCACAAACTGTCAGGAGTTGGTGGGGACCTTTCAAGGATTTTTGGGACCACCCAATTTTTGGGACCACCCGAACTACAAGTCAAGATATCCTCTTCCAACGTGCTCATGTGTGAAAAAAAAAAAAAACCAAACTCTGCTCTCGACAACCTCACTGGTGGTAAAAGACAATGGAGCATCCCTAACCAGAACTCGAAACTTCATAAGAGTGCTTGAAGCTGGAAGCTGTCTCAGTGCATAGTCATCTCGCTAACAGTGATGTGCTAGTAAGCAGATGATGATTGATCATTAACGTTTGATGATAATAATTCTTTATACTTAATGTGTGAGAAGGGAGAAGGCAGCTTGGAAAAAGAAAACCCAAAGGGACTACAACCTTTCCTCTCTTGACCGTTCCGAAGGAAGTATAAGGCATTTTTCATCAAATGTTCTCAAGATGACTTGCAAACAAACAAAATTGAGATTCATTTGACACACAAGTTAAACACTCTTGTGAGGCACCCACTAAACACCTCATTTAGTATGAGGAAACTGAGGTGGCAGCAAGCAAACATGCCCAGATTTGCACTCTAAAGTGTATTGTTCAAGAATGGCAGAAGGTAGGAATCATTGTTTCAGATCCCATCTCCAAGCACAGCTGATGCTAAGTGCAAAGTATAAAACAAACATATATCAGAAGGACCACACTCCAGCTTCTGGCAGTCAGCACCTTAGAAGTCTGCTGAAGCTTCATCCAAAATCACCATGCTAAAAGAGCTACAAAAGGCTCCACACTCGTTCACTTTAAAGATCCTAAAGAACATTAGAACCTTCAGAACATTAGAATATTAGAACATCAGAACATTTAAAGATCCTAAGAACATCCTTAGGATCCTAAAGATTATAAGATCCTAAAAGAGCAACTAGTCCTTTCCTTGTGAGACTTTGAAATCATATCTGCAGTACCTAGATACAGGCTTCACATTGATTCTGATTCTCAAGACTGAGCAGTCAAGAGAGCTCAGAGACTGCTATTCTCTCTTGATAAGAGATCAAACAAGAAATCAGCACCATCAATAATTTACTGCATCCCAGTTAGCTACTTTTTCATGGCAGCAAAGGCTAGGATTGACCCACAGAGCCACTGTACTTCTCAAGTGATTGCCTCAGCCAGGAGAACAACTGCTACCAGAAAGTCCCACACAGAGGTAGGGTGTTGCACCGATGAAGAAATGAGTTCAGACCAAAGAAATAGAGTCGGTTCTTATTTGTGTCACACATTTCTATGGGATCTTGGAAAAGGCACTTAAGACTCCCCATGGGAAAAGGAAAGCATTCAAGACTGTAAGGTGATTTGACACCATAGTGATGGAACCCGAACATACCAGGCAGTACCCAGCTTATTGTGCTGGGTTGTTTTGGGTTTTTTTTTGCAGACTGGGATAACAACCTTGCAGTTTGTGTGATGTACATCTCCAAAAACCATACTCATCTCAGAACAAACTTCACAGTCTCTTCTCATGCAAGTTAATAATCCTACTATGGCAGAAGGGCTGAAGCAAAACCTGAATCATACAAGGCTAAGAGTCTAAATTGCTACTTTCAGATGAAGAATTATATTTGCCAGTGTCAAACAACAAAACCTAAACGTTATTTTAATTTGTATAAAGGCTATTATTTTTAAGCAAGTGTTGCTCTAAACTGACTTGCCCAAAGTCACACAAGAAAATCTTTAGCAGACAACACTTTCTCTTCTGAAGGAGAACTCATACCTCTTCATGTTTTGTTCTTTACCATTTTCTCTCCTACAAACTCAGTTTAACATATTGGATCAGGATAGGGAACCTTGAGAATTCATGGAGCTCAAGTTGCCCACAGCAACGTTGTCTTCACAGAGTCATTTCTCCTGACAAACAGTTAAGTACACTCATCATTTGTCAGACTGCAAATATCTTTGCCTTCATGTGATGGATACATGGTCAGTCAATGTAACAGCAGATGCTTCCATTTTCTGTCCCACGATAAGGATCCTAGCGTGACTTTAACATGATCATCCTACATGTGGGTTGATGAATGGTACCTGTTGTCACAAATCTGCTATCACAGATTTTAGTCACATATTCTTCTGGTCTCTGGTTGGAGTCTCTGGTGCCTCCCTAAAGAGCTATGTAGTCTACCTTGGCTAAAGGTTGCCAATACTGAGCCAGTTAACATGCACAGTATCTATGAAGTCCAATACTGTTACTCCTCGATGGGGAAAACTTAACCATGCACATTCCCACCCTACTAAAATGCCATCTGCTGCACTCCTCGTCTGTGTTGTCCAACAACCAATATCACAAAGTAATTATTATGTCAGACACATAGCAACACAAAGTGTCCAATTAAGGGACAAGTTCCTTTTGCGCTAGTTGCTAAACCAGGGTCATTCCTTGAATTCCTTAAATGACAGCAGGCAGGCTGCAGGGCTGGCATTTTTTTTAGCACAGGAAGCCTGTCCTGAACAAGGATTAACATGCATCAGCATGCTTGTCCTCAGGTCCATCTCTGTTATGGAGGGAGAGCAGCTGGGGCACCTGGGTGTGCTTTGCTTAACTCTGCTCCTGGGTAGCCTCAACAGTGAAGATCCCTGACAGCGTCTGGATATCTGGAGGAAAATAACTCGCCACATAACACAAACAGCAAGCTCTAGATGTACGGTTATATCAGGTCAAATATACTGATGGAAACCTTGGCAAACATCCCTCCTTTACACAACTCTCAAATGAAATGTGACTGCTCCTTTATTACACAGCACACAGACCTATACTTACAAGCACTGTCACACCCCCTGGAAATACTTTTAAGAAGTGAGTTTTCTTATGCAATGGTAGTATACATACCTGCTCTCCTCCTACAGAAACAATTGATATTTTTTCTCCTGTGTGTGTGTTTTTGCAGTGTGCACTCACAAAAATAAATTTATCTGCCATGAAAAGCAACACTTATGAAGGGTAGAAGACTGTTACCATGCAATACAAAGAAAGAAAGAAAAAAAAAAGGTCATGCACTGAAAGTAAGGAATGCTCCTTGACAAGTGGAAAGAGTCTCAACCTCTATCAGCTCAGACATGAGCAGTTACCCAGTATCTCTGCAAAAAAATAATGCTTGTACCATAGTAAGAAACTTTCTGAGTTTGAACTCAAGTAGAACACATTTCCTGATATTAGATCAAATACTCGATTCTCTCTCATATGACATTCCCCAATGTCACGTCCAAGCCTAACATCACAAGGAGACAAAATCTGTATCTACTAAATCAACAGTTTCCCCAAACCTAAGGGGCCCGGGCTGTAGGCCTGACTGCAGAACTGAGAGAGAAGAATCCTGAAAACATTTATTTCAAAACAGCGGTGTTCATAAAGACATAACATTATGTCTGGCATTATTGCCAATTCTGGAGTTTCCACACGAGCACCAGGGAAAAGAAATGGCTTGTTTTCCGAGAGCAGGCAGATTCCTGTGAGCAGGTCATCTAGTAAGAACCATACCAGTTTAACTTTCCATGACCACAGCAAGACAGTCTCTACCAGCTGTCATCACAGGATGAAATTACTTTCACAAGCATAAGAACCTCCATTGAAAGATTTCAGCACACAAAGGCCTGTATCCAAACAGCTGCATATTAGCCAAGTAACTAAAGAAGTAAACCTAAGCTATTTAATACCTTGTTATTTAAGCCAGCAACCACATTACACTTTTTTTTTTCCCTCCATTTAAAAATAATATAGATGACTTGGTTAGGAAGTTCAAAAGTGACACATAATAAGGATCTGCGACAATTCACACAGAACTTAAATTGCAGAAAGGTCCAATGATTCCTAGAGACTTATGAAATAAGACTTTACTTGGAAAAAAAGAACACTGAAAAGTATTTTTTTTTCCTCTCAAAAAAGGAATGAATGTTGTAGCTACTAACAAAGGAATTTAAAAATTGGGAAGATACACTTTTGTTCTCAGAAACTATGAATTATTGTCTGAAGTAGCCCAACAGTTTTGTAAAGAAGAGCAAGTTTCTGAAAGATCTTGGACTTGACATTAATTTCAAATCTTGAAGAAAACATGAAGTCCGTCAATAAGCTAATATAATAGTTAACTACTTATAACTTAAAATATTTTTTCATTTTCTGCAAGTTCACATTCTTTTTAACTTATTGCTTCTTGCTGTGGTGATGCCGGTATTTGACAGAATCACAGAGTGGTCTGGGTTGGAATGGACCCCAAGGATCATTGAGTTCCAACCCCCCTGCCTGTGACAGGGACACCAACCTCCTGGCCTGCACCTAGACAAGGTTGCCCAGGGCCCCATCCAACCTGGCCTTGAACACCTCCAGGGTTGGGGCATCCACCACGTCTATGGGCAGCCTCTTCCAGCACCTCACCACTCTTTCTGTGAAGAACTTCCCCCGATATCCAACCTAAACCTTCCCTCCTCCAGTTTCAACCCATGTCCCCCCCACCCCCGTCCTGCCACTCTGTGCCCTTGTAAAAATCCAATTCCCCTCCTGTCTATACGCTCCCTTTAAGTACCGTAAGGCTGCAGTGAGGTCCCCCACAGTCTTCTCTCAGCTCCCTCAGCCTGTTCTCAGAGAGGACAAATACATGTCCTTTGAAGGCTTTCCATTTTGTTCACAGATAGTGCAAGATCAAATCACTTCAGCATATTCAAAACTTCTTTGTCGCTTTCTACATTCAGCGTATAGATACATTTTCTTCCAACACCTACACCCTGCACTGACTTAGATTTAAAAATACGTCTTGAAGTGAATCCACCAAACCCGATTATAATCTAGGAGTGAGGTCAAGAATACTGGAAAGGAAATCTCCCCATTCTGCGTTCCATGTTTTCAACTGGTATCAGCTCTTGGCTGCTGCTTATCTACAGGGAGTGCCTTGTCCACTGACTGCTGCCTGCAAGCCTTGATACCTTGTAGTGCTAGTTTTTAGGAGAGCGTTCCTCATCCTGAAGGTACATCCAGCATGCTTTCATGGTGATTAACTTCCCAAAGGTCTGAGTCCATCTTTCAAAAGAGTCAGCTAATGTGCTCTTTAAATACATCACATACATGATGCCATGCCATCATTTGTCATTTTTCTAGTCTACATGGCCCAGTTAAAACTGTCAGGAGGGATTTTTAATTATCTTCCAACTGTGTGTTCGTCTGGTGTTTTGGTGGGGTTTTTTTTCAAACATGTGACAGAACATCAGAAAGTTTTTCTTAATTCAATGATTCTCCATTGAGCGCAACATTTTCAGGAGTCAGTTTCTTAGACAGACAAGATCAAACCCTTAATCTAACTGATAAGACTAGCTATTTCATAATGCCTGTTTTGTGTTAATCACATTGAACAGTACTTACTACACGTCTCTCCTCAAGACTTTGAACAATTTGACTTCAGTGATTTAAAAAAAATACATTCCTCTGTCTCCATACATTTATAACACAGATTTTCAAAAGTGGTCTTTCAGTTTTTATTGTTGGAGTATGATGGATTTCTTCTCTGTTATACAATTATCTGTAATATCCAGCTTCGTTCTCACTGCAGATGTATGTAACAGTTCCGTTTCTTCAGCATCAGTGTTGACAACTTCAGTGCAGCCATCAGACATATGTCACTGGTTTTTGTGTTCCTGGTATTTTTAGCACATCTCATTAGCCCTAGATCCTAAAGAAAATCTGAAGCATTTTCATTAATCATCTTTATTAATAAAAAATACTCACATGTATTCCTATATATCGTCTGCTTCCCTTGAACCACTTCTAAAACAAGATGGAACTATTCCTTTGCTTAAACTATCTTTTATGATTTGTCTGCGCCCATTCTAGATAGCCACATGTTCTCACACATTTTCACCCCCAACTTCAAGACAGACTCTTGTAAACAATAATATAAATACATTGGTGATATAACAGCATGTCACATCACGCGGAACTGAAGATTTGCTTGGTTCCCCACGCTTTCCGTCCTCAAAGACAAGAATGTCACAATCTTTTTCAGCCAACTTTTTCCCATGACCTTATGAACTGCTATGAGGAGATACTCAGTTCACAGGCCAGAGAGAGTTCAGCGCGGGAGAGGAAAAACAATGGCCAACATCTCTGTGCATGTTTTCTTAGCGTTTAACTTCTGCCCAAGAAACTAGAATAGCATGAGGGTATCTAGGGAAATCCTCTAGCAATACCTTCCTCTCCCTAACAAAAGAGGGTGGAACACAAATGAATTGTGGGGTTTGGGTTTTTTTTGAAGAGAAAACCTTTTCTAAATAGCACATATCCTAAAGACTACCAACCCCATGAGACCTGAGAGTTCATTAAAACCTGCCTTCATTCAAACTGCCTTTGACCAAAAGCACTTTGTCTTTCACTTCCGTATTTTGCCCAAGGCTGCACACGATACTTGCAATACAGGAGTACAGATGTGACAGGATTGTAATGTAAAAGACATATTAATGGCCTGCAGATGAGGAGGATCAGGACCAAAGGCCAACACAATTTCTATGTAATAAACTCGAACTCTGAAGGTTCAGCCTTAGCTCACCTGCTAAGATACATTAACCAATGTGTAAAAAAAAACCAACCAACAAAACCCCAAGCAAAAATGATCAAAAAATACAAACCCATGCTTTTCACGGAGATTGATTGTGATATATATTATGATATTTACCTTAAGAGATTATGACAACCACCCTGCAACTCTCCCCTATCAACTTCAACCTGGTGCTTAATTATATCTCCTATATTGCAGACAGCTTCTCCTGTATCCCAAAACCATCAGGTAGAGAGCCACTGCCATGTCTTTTTTTTACTTACAGAAGTGAAAGATAGCTGCTTGCCTGCCAATGACTGCAAAAGTGAGCCCACGATTAAAAGGTACACCTGAGGAGAGGGAAAGTTGATACAGCCTGTCTCCCTGCTGACATATAAAAACCAGGCGTAACAAAGAGCTGAATGTTACATGTTGCTAGGATCACTACGGATGCTGGAATAAACTCACTTTCCACATTATTTTAATCACTCCATATTCAGTGAACTCCAGTGCCCTTACTTAAAAAAACTCCACACAACTTCCTTCCAACACTTAAGAGCAAGCGAACTGTATTCTTTGTTGCAGGAAATGTATAAATCTGTACAAATGCCTTTGTGCTAGATTGGCACGGGGTCTTTAACAAAGATCATTCAATCCAATTAACTGCCACTCAACCATTCCCCAATTTCAAAGTTGAGTTACACCGCTGTGCTTTCTTCCATCTTAATTTACCACCTCTTGCAACAGGAAACACAAGGCACAAACATCACTGAGATATCACAAGGTGTTTGCTTTTTTAAAAAACTCATGCTGTAAAATTATTTAAAGATCTTGTTTCACACTTAAGTCACTCTAAAATTACACTGCTGCCAAAAAAGGAAGTCGTGTCCTGACTGCCATCACTTCCCTTGCACCAGTTCTAGGAATGGCACCACTGTGGAAAGAGACAGATCAGCCTGGCGGGCACCCAGAAAATTTAACAGCTGGGAAAAAAACAAATTCCTCTTACTTCCCTTAAAAATGCAGCTTTTGGAGAAGATGGAGGAATGGTGGAGGTACTTATTAAATGTAACTTATGTGAAATTTTTGGAACCACCTTTAGCAGGTATTTCTAAACTGGATAATGAAGGGAAGTGAAAAAGAATCCATCCACCCTTTCATGATGGTGTGGTGTGTGTGAAAATTTAAAATATTTCTACAGTATGTGGTGGCAAAAAGAGTTAAAAAAAATAGAAAAGATCCTGTCCTTTCTTCCTCATTCCTGTGCCCAGGCTGCAACCACATATCTTGATCTGCCAAACACAAGAGCTGTAGCACCTTGCTATGAATTTGTTAACACAATCAATTAAAATTTTTTTTTAAATCCTTCATTTAAAACTCACGCTACCTAACCTCAAATCATTTGTTTCTTCACAAACTTGATCAAAACCATATCTGCACATTAAACTAAGCTAACCAGCAGTATCTGGTGGATTTTCTTTTTTTTTTTTTTTTTTTTTTTTGCAATATGCAATTAAAATCCTTTT
>VXBZ01001965.1:8782-99318 GCA_013399135.1 Heliornis fulica
TTCCTTCCTTCCTTCCTTCTACCCTTTCGGTATGTAGGAAGGGAGAGACATCAATGGAAAGGCTGAAATACGCGTAGATGGCCTCGGAAATGTGTTTTTTCTCGAAAGAGGAAGGTAAATCCCAGTTGCCAGCGCAGTGACTTTTTGTTGCTGTTGCACTGCGTGGTAAAAATGGGGTTCGCTTACTCCGGCTGAATCCTTGGAGCGTTTCAGAGTTGCTGCAGGGAAGGACTTGCCGTATTTTTTTTTTTCTTTTTTGAATCAGAGGAGCTACATTGATGTTACCCGTTGTTTTGTAAAATGGAGAGCGAGATCTTCACACCCCTTCTGGAGCAGTTCATGTCTAGCCCTCTTGTCACCTGGGTAAGCGTTCATTTCTCCTCACACCTTAACTCGTTTATTTGCTCATTGTTCAAAGACAGATGCCTTGCGGCAGAGAACGAGGTGGAGTTGGGAGTCACGGTGGTGATGATTATGTTTTAGGTGAAGACATTCGGACCGTTAGCTGGAGGAAATGGGACCAACCTGGAGGAATATGTGGCGCTGGTGGATGGCGTGTTCCTGAACGAAGTCATGCTGCAAATGTGAGTGTGCCCAAGTTGGGCTCGGGCTTCATTTTCTGCCCTTATCTTGGTTCTCTTGTATGATTTGCTTTCTTATGAAAGCTCCTTTTTTTTTTTTTCTTTTCCTCTCCCTGCATACTGATCTTGGTAAAATTATTTCTTTTATACTGGAAGCTGTCATAAGGTCAGTTAAGAGTAGACTTTGCAGTGTAGCAGATACTCTAGTTCAACGTCCAAGCGATGTATTTGCAGGATGTGTAGTGTAATTCAAGGCTGAATCATGATATATAGAACTTACTGGAAAATTGGATGACTGTAAATAGCTCCCTAGATTTCCACAGAGCACCATAAACATTCATTCTACCATAAGTCATGCTCAGAAACAAATTTTTATATAAATGTACTTGGCTAATAAGATTATAATCTGTATCTTTGTTCATATGACATACAACTTAAGGATTGCATGCAAGTCACATAATGTCATTTACTGAGCTGTGGAGCTTCTAACTGCTTCCACTTTGGTTTGGGGTTGGATTTTTTTTTCCACAGTTCCAAATTAGAGTAGACTGGCAGTTGTGCAGGAAAGCTGATGGTGTAATTGAGAGTATATAATGTTTTCTGGCAATGAACCAGAGGAGAAATGTTTTTACATGGCTTTATAAATTATTTGTTGAAAACTGATCGTTAGAAAAATGTCTTTATTGTGACTTTTTGTTAATTGTAGTTTGGCCTGGAATGTTGCCCACTACTGTAATGCTAAAGAGTAACACTTTTGTGGAGTCTCTAGTCACAGAATCATAAAAATGTTAGGAGTGGAAAAAAAAAAATGTCTCCATACCTCCCCCTCCTTCCCCCAGCCCCCATATTTTAAGCCTTTACAGAGAAATGCATCTTCAGTTTGTATAGGTATGAGAAAATATAGGCTTATGGATGTCTGGATAGATACATCAGTGCATGAGCAGCTTGTGTTGCCAGCTGTTCCTCAGGAACACAGCTCTGTGATGGGCATCCTTTTACTGTTTATAGTTTTTACCCATACTTTCAAAGTTTTTGCTCTTGGAATTCAACTTGTATAACTAATCAGTGAAAAATAATCTACATGGTACCACATTTAAGTTTGAATTCACATCCTTTGGAAATCAGTATTTTCTTTGTCAGTTTTGGGAATTGCAATTATTTACTTCTGTAATGTTAAAAACGTTAAAAACTTGGTGGAATTGAATTTTCTGGAAAACAAAAAAAACCCCGACCTTGAGTATATTTCTGGCAAATTTTAAAAGAATTTTGAATAATGCTTTTGCTGAAGCATCTTATTTTTTAATTAACTATTTTTTTTTCCTGAACTACATATAAGTTAAGTAGCTTGTCCTTTATAGTTATGGACTTAACATGTAGAGAGCATCTATGTGGTAAAAATGTTTGGCAGCTAGAAGGCAGATTCAGTACTGAAACTGGAACAAGGTGATTTTGAAGAATGTGACATTGAATTGAAACTTTTTCAGCACATTTTTTTAATATTAACAGTATAAATGGATGCCTGATAGATGTATGTGATACATGTATGTGAATTGGGAAGCTACAGAGAGAGAACATTCTCATGCTTAAGGCACTTCATGTTGAATTTGGCTTTGAGTTTGTATGTGCATATTTGACCCTGTACTGTAGTAGCTTACGAATGAGGATTTGTGTGTGTTCATATAAAAAAATACACATGGGAGGTGTACATTTGTAACAGAATTGTTTGATAGAGCAATTAGAAACTGCCTGGAACTAGAGGTGCTTGCAAAAGGATTGGTGTACAAATGAAACTCATTTTACAGTTTTAATTCTACTGTAAGGTATATTTTATATAAGTTATATTTTGTGAGGAGTTGAAAGGTTCTAATAATTTATTACTGTTTAGAGCTGAAGTTTCCAGAACTGTATTCTTATTTTGGAAAGGTTTGGGTTTGGTGGTTTTTTTTTTTTTGCCAGGATTGAGAGAGGGGGAAAATGTTTTATGTTTTGCAGGCAGATTTTGTCTCTGGTGAAATCACTGTGGAAACCCATGTTAGCATCTAGTCCCATTCACTTTGAGTATCCACCTGTTAAACACGTTTCTTCATTTTGAAAAACTTCTAAAGGGTACAGCTCTAACTAGTCAATATTATTTATTTTCAGTATTTCCCATTTTATTAGTGTTTCTCTTTTCTCCTTCCAGTCTGAACTACCGTATGTTGATGAAATGTAGCGGAAAAATTTGTAGCATGTGACTTCGAAAGCAAAATATTTTTCTCCAGAATGTATTGGGTTTTTTGGGGTTTTGGGTTTTTTTTTAGCTCTCAATGCCTTACTTCACATGAGAAGTAGAGATCAGTGCTTAGGAGCTGTGGCACTCTTGGAAGCTACAGAGAAATGCTGTTCTCACAGAAGTCACCAGAAATGCTAAGTGGAAAGAAGGACTAGAAGTTGTTTTCCTTTTTACCTGAGCTGTGCTACATGGTGCTTGTTATTTAGTCTCGAAACCTTTAAGGCTGTTGATGTTCCAGTGTGAGAATGCAGTGTGTACCTGTCAGCTAAGGACATGGTGATGGTGGTCTGTGAAGGTTGGTAGGCTGTTGCAGCAGTAGGTGAGTTAAAGGGAGTTAAAAGCATGAACAAGTGGAGGCTATTAGAGGTGCTGTGGTCCTTATTTAGCTTTATACTTTATTATGTACTTTATTTTTGCCAAATGCTGAAAAAACAAATAGAGTGACTGTAGGTAGAGGTGATGTTAATATTTGATTAGCTGTGGTTTGTAAACAGTTACACAATCAAAAAACTGGTGGCTTTGTTACTCAGGAAAGGTTTTTTGTTTGGTTAAAAAGGAGTTAATCCTCCCCCCTCTCAGCTACAAGTGAGAGTTTGTTAGTGTGGCATTTGTAGACCAAATTTATTTTCAGCAATCTTAATGCTTCAGACAGAGGAAATGGATGTCAGCATTGGAATAGTTGCTGGATAATAGTACCAGAACTGTTGGATTTTATCAGCACTGAGTTTATTAGGATCTCATAAGTGAGCGAATAATGCATTACATTGCCTGTATGTCTTTTGCTTTTGACTTTCTGGGTGTTTTAGTACTTGTGAGAATTACCCAGACTCTATTCAGTGTCTGGCTACACCTGAAGAGTTCTTCTTTTCTTGGAGATGCTAAAGGCCAATTCTTAAAATTCTCTTTTATTTTTAATTAAGGCGAGATCCAGTGTTGCAATACTAGCTCCTAACTGGAGAGAATGTCTCTCATTTCCTGTTTAAATTTAGGTCCAGTTCTTCAAAAGTATTCAGTTACCTACCTTCTGCTGGGATCAGTCAGTATCTGATACCTCTGGGTAGAAACCCATCTGTCTTCCTAAATCTGAGCCTTTATCTTTGTGTTCCTTGATACAGAAAGGGGTCGTGCTTGTTGGAAATAAATCAGAATGCGAGAGATCACTGCAGCGGTGTGGCAGGGAGGTGGGGGAACATACCACAAATACCTCATAGCTTTGTTGTATCTCTCTATCATGATACTTCTAACACTATGAAGTGCTCATGTGCTTGAGAAAAATGTTGCACATGCTACTAAAATAAATGAAATGGTATCATTCAGGTGATTAGTCACCTGTTGTGCATTTAGGTGCAATTACAGTAAAATAATCCTTAGTTGTCCTAGAGATACTTCCCCAGAACCCAACAACATAACAGGTTTTGTCTTAGTATTGTTCTGTGTATAATCTCTTCTGATCCCAAAAGATCAAGGTGTTCTTACAGAAACACTCATTTGCTGAGTGGGGTTTTCAATTTTCATTTCTGACATGTCTTGCTCCCTGATAATTGTTAATTGAATTCCGATGATGGGCTGGTGTAAGAAATGCTGAAAGCCTTGCAGTGTGACCTGTGTTTCCAAGACTGGCCATCCCTAGAGTTGCTTTGACTTAAAATAGCTGCAAAAAGCTACAGGATTGGAACTTCCATTACATTTAGCATGACCATTAATATTTGGTTAAGTAACAAAGACTTTAAACTGTCTTTAGCTTGATGGTTTGATTTTAACTCCAGAAGTGAGTTAATTTAATGTACCGATGTCCGGAGAACCTGTCTGCTTTCATCACAGGCTTCCATTCAGAACTGTTGTCTTAATTGAATATATTAATTGATATTATCCATATCAATTGCTGCCTCCAGATGTTCTGAAAACTACTTGAAAGGATGAAGTATTTTATTTTTATCCTGTTTTTCTCCCTTCTGCTCTTCTCCCGCTGATCTCCCTGACTGGCTCCACTTCTAGGCCTTTCATGCCTGGAGAATTTTCCAGGTGGACCGGCTGACTATTTCCTTCCACCACTCTGGCAGTGTGTGCCTAGAATGTGTAGAGGGCTTCATTGACTCCTTTTCTGAGCTCTTAGTCTTTAGTTGTATGCTTTTTTTCCAAACACTTGAGCTTGCCAGCCCATACTTCTGGCTTGCCTATATCTTTCCCTGAAAACTGGACTCCATCTCCAGGGCTTGAGCCAGCTGCCTGGCTGCGTGAAAGAGTGCAGGAACACGCACGCCCATCCCATTAACTCTTTCTTGTGGTGACGACCAAACTGCAAGAGGCTGCTTCAGCCAGGTTCTGTCTGGGAGGGAAATGGAAAACAGTTTTCAGGAATATTAAATCAGCAAGTTTGGCAGTAAAAGCATGAGCACATCTTTTAGGGGAAAAAAAAAAAGATATTATGCAGCCTGTACCTTTCTCAACTTCTTGAAGTGAGTGGATTTGATTCGTGCTTTTGAGACGTGTTCTGTCACGCTCCCACAGATGCAGGGTAGATGTCACTCTGGTGGTTGGGATTTTTGGGTAGCAAATTCTTTAATAAATCCTCCATTGGAATGTGCACCACATTTTAGATTGTTTGAATTAAACCCTTTTGATAAAAGAAGAGGAAAAGTTCTTATCATGAAATGATGATTAATTTTCAACTTGAGCATCTGCCCGCAGTGAGCTTTGGATTGGGCAGATGAGGTGGGTGTAGGCTGGTACCTGTACTCCTGCAGTGCTTGGGGTTTTCAGAGCTAAAGGGAAAAAAAAAGTGTGGCTTCAGTGTGCAGTGCTTTCAGTGTTTGAGCTTTGCCACTGTTTTACCAGGTTTTAATACTTTTGCATTCTTTTCCATAGTTGGTGTCCACTTTCCTTCACCTACTCAGTTTTATTGCTGTGCGGGGAACTATTCTGTTGTTTGCTCTTGTTTCTCCAGTCTTTTGAAGATCAGTAAGTAAATAATCTTCCTATGCACATGTACAACCACTTTTTTTTTGCTCTCTTCTTCATGTGCTATCTTCAGCATCTTTCTTGAGTCTGACTCCTCATTTCTATTGGTAGTGTACTACTAATATCCTTAGTCTAAGCTAGTACCTGGGGCCAGGAAATAATAGATTAGTTAAAACACATTTCCTATTGTATACAGAGGTGCTCTATTGAGTTTGTTTACCTATTCCATAAATAAGAATCTTGGTTCAAAGATCTGAAATCAAAGTAACTCATTTAGGCATTGGAAGTGTCCTGGCAAGGAAATAACATATACTCACTATGGCTTTACAGTTTTATTTTCAGAGTGTTCTGCATTTCACTCAAGTTCTACATGCTCTTTCAAAGCACTCTGTATAAATAATGAAATAAACTTGGTAGTCACTTTCTAGGCATCTATTTTATGTGTTCAGGCTCAGGAAAGGTAAAGAAGAGTATACTGACAAACTGTCTCCTCCTGTGACGTAGCTCAGTTAGGGCTGGTTTATATGTAGAGTGTGTGTGTTACTGTGTCCAGTTCTGGAACCCCCAACACAAGAAGGACATGGACCAGTTGGAGAGGGTCCAGAGGAGGCCAGAAAGATGATAAAGGGGCTGGAGCACCTTTCCTATGAGGACAGGCTGAGAGAGTTGGGGCTGTTCAGCCTGGAGAAGAGGAGGCTCCGGGGAGACCTTCTAGCGCTCTGCCAGGAGCCTACAAGGGGGGCCTACAAGAAAGATGGGGAGAGGCTGTTCAGTAGGGCCTGTTGTGACAGGACAAGGGGTGATGGGTTTAAAATAGAGGGAGGGAGATTTAGATTGGATATTAGGAAAAAGTTCTTTCCTGTGAGAGAGGTGGAGCACTGGAACAGGTTGCTCAGAGAGGTGGTGGATGCCCTATCCCTGGAGACGCTCAAGGCCAGGTTGGATGAGGCCCTGAGCAACCTGATGTAGTTGGGGGTGTCCCTGCTTCTTGCAGAGGGGTTGGGCTAGATGGATGACCTCTGGGAGTCTAATTAACCCTAATCATTCTATGATTCTAGAGACACGTGCTACACTGAATACCCTGGCACAGAGATGCCCGGGTGAGGTAGCGGAGGAGATGAAGCCGCAGAGCGCAGCGCGTAGAGCTGCCCTTATGGGAGGCTTTAGCTGATGTCACAGCACCATGTGGGGAGTGCCACTGAGCGTGAGTGACACGGGGGAGCGTGTCACCTGGTTCCACACCAGTGGCTGTGCTGTGTGCTTCGGCAGTTTGGGCATGATGGCTCAGCTGAGTATCTTGTGCCCTTTGCAGTGCTCAACGTTGGGGCTGGGTGAGCTTTCCAGTTCTGACTGGCAGTAATATTTCTGTTTGCAGGGCTGGCTTTGCTCTTCACCTGCCTGTGCTGCTGCTGTCCTAGCCCCTGTGTTGTAAGGCAGGGCAGTGCACGCTTGTTTTGCTCTCATTTTTGGACCAGAAAGGTCAGTTTGCCCAAGTGGCTGGGTTGCCTTTAGCTCTAGCTTCTTGGGAGTATACTGATGGTAAATGCCAGTGCTTCAGGTTAGCTACAGACATCTCACCTGATCTCTTTGACTGACAAGGCTGTGTTTCTTCAGGTTCTGGAGCTAGTTTGGGCATCTACATACATATTGCTGCACTCTGATTTATTTTCAAAACTGATCTAGTTAACTGACAAGTTGGTTGCTAAATCAAGCACGTCTTAATCCTGTGCTGAATTCGAGAAGCTTACTTCTAGATTTTCCTCATTTCTTTCTTCTGTTAAGAAGGGGCTTTTTAGCTTTGTGTTTTTTCATATCATCCACTTATTTTTGGTTCCTTCTTTTTTTCTCTAAATACCAGCTTGTCATCTCCTTGCCTTTCATACTGTACTACTTTTCCCTATGTAGTAATTATTTAGGGATCAAGACTTTTTTTTTTCCAAAATGCTGCTTTGTTAGAGCACATGACCTCAGCAGTTGGAGATTATTTGGTAATAACTGTGTGGGAGTCTCTGTTTGTTTGTTTGCTTTGTATTGGAGAGTTCTATATTTATGCCTTAAGATGCTCCAAAGAGACATGGCCTCCTAGGCAGTTGTTATGAAGCAGTATTTGTTTCAGTGGACTGATTGATGGTAAGGCATTGCCTCAGACTCAGTAGGTGTGCTTTCCCATTGGCTAACTTTGAGGAAAAAGCAAAAAGTATATTGCATTGTATTTTTTGATTGGGAAATAGTAAGGGGTGAGTTTATAAGCAGCTTGTGTTATTTTCCTGGCTGTTGGCTGAATCTTTGTGTCACACATTCAGGTATACTCAAGAGTTTGCTTCCTTTTCTGCAGTGATAAGGCATAGGTTGTTACAGAATTTTATCTTATTTTAAGCTGCAGGGAAATATTTGCTCTAGTTTTTGTTTGTGTGGTATCTTTGTTTTTCTTAAATAAGCCCTTGAGCGAAGATATCTGGTGTAATTTCCTGGTAGCTTGGGAATATACTTGCTGTGTATTTAGAGTATTGTGTATGCAAGGCCAAAATAAAATACAGATACTGGTTGATGTGTGATAGAATCTAGACAAATGTCATCCTCACAAAGTGCTGTTTTGCATCTTAGTAAGGATATTAATATTAATGTTTTGAGATGACAAGAACACACCTCTTTTACATGCCCTTATGCATGCATATCTTGTAGCTTTGAGTAGTTTACAGGGATAAGGTCCTTCATGTACTGCTCCACTGATATCTAAATCAGTAGGGGATTGTGCAGGTATTGGTGTGCACATGGAATTCATGGCACATTTCAGTGTGGTTGCTCACATGGATAAAATGTTTACAGGAAATGTAAGTGTCTTTGGTAATCCCCTTATATCCAGGAACCGTGCGTTTGAGCCTGTCTCTTCTCGGGAATAATCTGCACAAAGGGCTCAGAGCTGTCACTTGGTAATCTGAAAATTGGTACAGCAGAAGATGAAGATGTGAATGTTATTAATTTACTTACAGAAGGTATATTGGACTTCACGAGGGGGGATTATGGAGTCACAGCATTCTAATTGAAGTTATTCATGGAAGTCTGTGTGGCACTGCTTTTACAAGTCAAGGGCGTTTCAGTCACCGAGACTGCGATAGTCGGTTACTTTTGGTTTCGGCTCACTAGGGTGATCTCACATCAGTAGTTCCTGTTTGAGCAGTCAGTGTGCTGAGATGTTGGTCAGGTGTGGGACCAGGCTGCCCAGAGAGCTGGAGGAGTCACTGTCCCTGGAGGCTTTGGAAAAACGAGCGGACATGGCACTGCAGGATGTGGTTTGGTTGGCATAGTGGTATCGGACAGCCGGTTGGGCATGATGGTCTTACTGGTCTGTTACAACTTTGTGGATTCTGTGATTCTGTCATTCCATGTTTACATATGGTCAG
Organism: Heliornis fulica; assembly: GCA_013399135.1. Lineage (NCBI taxonomy): Eukaryota > Metazoa > Chordata > Aves > Gruiformes > Heliornithidae > Heliornis > Heliornis fulica. The sequence goes on from VXBZ01001965.1 coordinate 17,995, forward strand.
GCTATTTTGAAGTACTAACTAATTTTGAGAATTCAAGTAAATCAGTAAAGTTCAAATTATACAGTAAAACGAGGGGACATTTTTCCATGTCTTCCAAAGGAGAAATTAGTGCTGTGATTATCAAATAAAGCAAAGTATGTAGTGCTGTGGTGTTGGAAGCTGGTTAAGGTAGATAAGAAAAACTTGTACATAAAAACATAATAACCTCTTAGGAGGTTGGGTTTTTAAAGATTATTTAGAGAAGACTGTCAATATGTGTGTAACTTTTAAATCCCATGTAAATTTTTTTCCCCTTATATTAATATTTTAGGTATCTTAGCATGCTAGCTCCACTGATGTAATTTGTTAAGGGTGATCAGGGTTGGTTTGCTTCTCTTCTGCACTGCTTGATGCTGCCTGTCCCTGCTGACAACTTTCTGGCACCGTTCTGCTTCTTTTATAACTGTTTCTGATATTTCTTCCAAGGTGGTTCTGGTATGCTGGCAGAATGTTCTTTGCAAGGTAGATTGTTAAAACATTTACTCGCTGTAAGGCCCTCTGATGTTTGGTATCAAGTCATGCTGGGTCTTGTGATCCAGATCTGCGAGTGCTTATTTATGTAAAGCCAATCTAGCTGTTGTCACAGGATTATTGCAGGCATAAGCGTTTGCAGCATCTCAGTGGTCAGCTGCCTTGAGGTGTTAAATCACAGAGTCAGGTCGTTTTCACGTACCCTTGTAATTGGTACTGGGCTGAGTAGATCTTGCAATCTGAACTGATTTGAGAAGTAAAATACAATGACCCCGTGGGGAAAAACAACACGCAGTGCTTGGAGTAGAAAGCAAAACTTCAGCATTCAGTAGCTGTTTCTGGGGTCTGTTCACCTTCTCCCTTGCCTGCCCTCTGGATGCTCTCGCGTCCTGCGTTCCCTTTTTGTTTTGGTTTGGAAAGGAGTCTACAGGTCTACATCTTCCCACAGTGTTTGCTGCTAGGCCTTTTGCAACGAAAACAACTGAAACAACCACCACCAAAAAAACCCAAACAGGAAGACTCTGGTGAGTTGCTTAGATTTTTAACCTTCTTGTTCAGTGGAAGCTAGCTTGCCTGTCACTAGCCATGGAGCAGAGGCTGCTCTGTGGTCACACACGTGGCTGCCAGGAGCTCACCAGGTTACTCAGTGCAGTGAGGATTGATTCACTGCTTTCAGTCTTTGGCAGAAAGCCTTTTTTTATCATTTATTTCACAGTACCTTTTAGTGTGATGGGAAGAGAGTGCATCTGATGATAGTCAAGTTGACACAACAGTAGTACTTGTTTCATACTCTGATGATAAAGACAGTTCTTGCTCTGTAAACTGGGAAGTTATGTGGTTTTTGGGGGGTTAATTCATTGAATTGAGTGTGCTTGGTAAACTGGTTCACCTGTGGTTTATTTCCTCTGTTATTTTCTCCTACATTTTTCTTACTTGCATGCATCCTCCTTATTGCTGTTAAGGAAAAAACAATACAAAGGAAAAAACAAAAATCTGGGCTGTTCTGGTCTCTGCTTTTTTACAACCCTGGGAGGGAGAAATTAAAGGTCACTCACCAGACCTCTTGAATATACTGTTGTGTTTTTCTTCTGACTGTTTGCACATTGACATATAAGCATGGAGGGTTCAGATGTGAGGCAGTGTCTCTTCGTAGGAGTATCACCAGTAAGGGTGGGACCACCCAGCAGAGCAGTTGGTCAGGGCAGCCCTGAGCACCTGAGATGCAGCAGGTTGGTGTAGATGGAGAAGGGAGAGACAAGTTTATTTGGCTTAAAGGCTTGTGGCACTGCTTCAGATAAAGCTATTCTAGAGCATTTCAACCCTGAGTAATTAGCCAGCTCCTCTGCTTTGAGTGCCAACCAGAGCCCAGGCGCTGTGCAGCTACCCAGTGAGTAGTTCAGCCTGGTCAGATGCTGCAGAGCTAAGGCAAGTAGGAAAGGTGGCTACTCATATGGAGTGTTCCCAGTGATCCCCACCAGCTGGGAGATTTGTTACAGGTTGTGTTGGGGTTTTCTTAAAAGTAGGCATAGGGCTTCAGCCTCCTGAGAGTTTATGATGTTGGACATAATCCTAGGAAATGGGTGTTTGTGCAAGGATCAAAAGGCTTATGATGTTAGACCTATTTATGAAACTCAGGTTGGAGTGATGTAAAAATCCTTTGACACAACTCTTGAAATTTTGGTATGTATCTAAGTGCAGGATTAGCTTGGTCCTTAAATTGAGATACTAATATGCACCTTATTTTGGGTGCAGAGTATCTCAGCATTTGCAATGCTGTCTTTAGGTGTTTGTGCAACAGAACTGCATGAGCATTTTAATTGTGGATTGAGTGCTGCTTGAACAATATTGCCTTAGGGATAGAAATACAGGTGTTTGACAGATAAGAAGTAGACTGTCAAATGCCAACTAAAAAGGCAAAGAAGCGTGGATAGTATGTACAGCAACATTTGTTTGCTTATGGCAAGTTGGGATCAGAGATCCTTTTATGGATCCTGTGTAAATGCACAAAGGTACAGTGGCTAAGCAGGGTTCCCAGGGGAGCACTTGAGTGACTCTAGGGCATGTACCCCATGTGTCTGCACATTGCAACCTGAGGGTCTCCATGTCTTGCATGATGCTCTCCAGGAGGTGGAAGGATTTTACTGCCACTTGTCCTTCAGATAAGAGTGTGCCAAGTTAGTGTTCTGCATGGTTCAACAGTGGATGCTCTGTGTCATAGGTTACTCTGGCATTTAAATCCATTTCTGTGACCACAGGAAACCTGGGTAGAAAAGGGCTTACATTTTTTTCTTTCATCTTTTTGATAATTTTTTTCTTTGGCAGCAGAAATTGATGATACCAGTATGCCACCTTGTACCAAGGTGATCACAATGGTCAGATACTGACAGTGTTGTATTTAAGGCTCTACCTCATCCTTTGACATTCTAACTCCTGCAGACTGACCCTTTGTCTGTGGTGGTTTTGAAGTCTGATCAAACAGTTCATTGGTGAAGGCCAGTGCTCCTTTTGTCCTATGTGAAGAGGTGCTTCTAGACTGTTCCTGTGTGATTTAATCGAGGTGATCCTGCTCAGGCAGGGGGGTTGGACTAGGTGATCTCTCCAGGTCCCTTCCAACCCCTAACATTCTGTGATTCATACCTTGGTGTACTGCAGTGGATACTGGTCAAGTGAATTTGAGATTACTGGTGTGTCTCCAGTGAAGGCCCTGGTTTTATTTTAACTTTTGTGGTAGGAGGACGCTGCTGTATTAGATTGCTGTGTGAAACACATTTTGTATGTTTTTATTATTTTCTTGCTATTAGTAAATAATAGAAATGGTGTTTTAATATTTGAAATATATGAAAAAATACTGCTATCAGTAATTAATATTTGGCATAAAGAGTGAGCTCCAGTTTTCCAATTAAAGGGACTTTGCAAAAAATAGAATTTTAGCCAACATTTATGTGCAAGAGTGAATACTGTGCTACTGCAAGCTAAATCAGAGTAACAGTCAATATTTATTATCTTTTGAGATGTCCATTTATGCAGAATTTTTGTCAAAGTGTTTATCTCAGCATTTCACTGTACTTAACAAGTACATTCAAACAATTATATATTTAAACTTAGGGTGCATTATAATACTAGACTCAATCATTAAGTACCGTCAAGGAACAGATGGCAGGAGAGGACACAACTGGTTTGCAGTCTGCATAGATTTAAGCATGAAGCCATTAAGCTATCACATTCCTATTTCTGATAGATTTTGGTCAATGAAAAATTAAAGACACATAATCCCTGATTATATGAGGTCTCAATCTGCAATACATGACACTGGTAGTATTTCAAAATCACCGAAGTTCCCCGTGTAATCAGTATTTTAAACCAATGCATTATTGGGAGGGATGCTCTTGTCTGTTTTTATTGCTATTGAAATTAATGTATCTTGTCATAAGTAGGTTGCTCTTAAATGTAAAATTGCTTCAGGGTATCTTTTACTGCTCTGCTTCCTATTGACTTCTAGACAGATTTGCCCTATTTTGCTAGGCTATTTGCCACTGAAGCAGTTCAGTACCTCCACCTAATAAAAGGACCAATTCAGAGCATGTACTGCTTTAGAAATGTTTATACTATAACTAGCACAGTAGCCAGTAGAATCTTATGGGTTTAAAAAACAGCATTTAAAAGCTATTTTTTGCAAAGGTCTATTTGAAAAGAAATCGGTTTTAATAATTATTTCATTTGCATTTTCTCATATTCCTAGCAGCATGTGCTGATTTACTGCAGTGGTATTGGACCAATCTATTCTAATAAGCAGATCTGTTTGATATTAATAAAAATGTAATTCTTATAAAAATTTTCTTGTTCATAAAAATGAAACAGTTCAACATAGGGAGACAAGTAACTTATTAAAATCTGTAATAAATTGGTTTCCAGAGTTTTTTTTTAAACTAAAGATGTGCTCTCTTGAAATCAATACAGATTTTAGCAATAGAGAAGTTCAGAATTTTATCTTTTATATGAAAAATATTTGCACTTTACATTTCATTAATTTTTCTCATTGGTTGTTTCAGATGCTTGATAAGAAAATTCGCATGTCTATTCCTGGCTTGGACCAGTCTGACAAAATACAATTACACAAACAAGATAGAGTAGAAAATGAGTGGCTAACATGGTGTGTGTTTTCCTCTTTGGGAAGAACAAGTTAAGACATCAGTGCTTGAGAAGATGGACTGTATTGACTGAGTGAAAATTATTCAAAATGATGGTTTGTGAATTAGGGAGACAGCTTTGAGAGGGTGAGGCCTGGTTTATCAGTATAGGGAATGAAAGGAGTTTGCTTATTTATTTATTTCTAAATTGTGACTCTACTGCTGAAGGACCTCATCACAGTTCTTTTGTAACTGTATGCTGTGAGAAGTGACCTGTCAGGTGTGCTTGGCTGCTCAATCCCCTTTGCAAGTCAAAATTGGCTCTTTGAAGTTTCAACATGTGGGTCATTTCAGGAGGTAGCCTGTTAAATATCTGTGTTTATAAACTACAGTTGTTTAATGACATCATGGTTAGAAAGATTTAAACTGCTGTAGTTGAGAGGCAAAGTCCCATTTGCACTGGAAGGTTTTGAGAGCAGGATTTCACTCTGAGAGGAGCTAGAAACCATTTTTGTTTTGCAAGTAAAAGTCCTGCAAGTCATTGCTAATGTGTATTGAATGGGAGCATCAAAGGCACTTTACCTCCCATGTTTGAAGAATAATGAGCCAGTACAATCTCTGCAAAGAAAGGGGCAAAAATCAAAGAAATACCACATCTTGCTAGCTATAGTGAGTAATTGAGGTTACATTTAATTACATTAAAAACGATTTAGTAAAGATGAGTAGTGTTAATAGTGATATTTAAGTCATTTTATCCACCCCCAAGAACAAGGGGTTAAACTTCCCATTACCATAGAATCATAGAATTTTAAGGCTGGAAATGACCCCTAAGATCATCCAGTCCAACCATTAACCTACCACCATCAAGTCTACCCTTAGACCATGAAACATATAAAAGTTCTGCTGAAAAATGTTAAGGGAACTTTGAGGTTTGGGTTTCTGTTGGACCTGTTGGGGAAACAATAAAACTATTAAAATAAATTTATCCTGTGCACTGGGTTGTCCTGAGGCTGAGATTCTGATTTTAATTGCTGATAGTCTGTACTAGCAGAGGATCATATAACTGGACTATGAGCTTTTTCATGTGGTAAAGATAACACTTCCAGAGCACATATGTGGCTTAAGTTTTCCCAGCAAAATTCACAATCCCTGTAAACTGTTTCCTGCAATTTATGCAAAAAAAATTACAAAAAAAAAAATCAATGCTTCCCTTTTTTAAGATACAGGAATGAATCATCATTTGACACAAAGCAGGATAAGTTTTATTTAAAAAGAAGCCTGGAATTTCCATAAAATGTAATGAATGTGTGTCAGCTACTGAGTTCATCTTGATAGATGAGGATAATGCACCACATTAAAAACCCTTAAAATGTGTGTGTGTGTGTAACATGGGGTGAATTAATGGAAATGAAGGAATGTTACTTTTGATAGTATAAGTTAATAAAAAAAAAAACTTTGAATATGTACCAGCATTAACTTTGACACAAAACTAACACCACAGAATTTGTGGTTGTTAAGGCATACTTTGGCAGAGTTGATCCATATGCTGTTGGATTTCTTGGATTAAGATGAAGAAGCTGAACTATAAATGATTTGCAGTGGTACTGCTGACAAAGGGCTGCTCAAGGGTTCAAAAAAATGCACAATTAGTATCTCTTCATGCATCATTTAGGAGATGCAAATTATTTATTTTGGTGCTGTGAGGAGAAATGCTGGTATTGAGGAGTCCAGGAACAGGTATGCTGATACCCTGCAGCTCCTGCTCTTGACCAGATTTCAAGACTTTATTTTCATATCATCAAATAAAACACAAAGCACACGTGCTGTGTCTTTGACCTACACCAGTCCCAGTAGTGAAATACAACAGAATGGGAAGATGGCAGCGGTGATGAAGGTGTGGATCTATGGATTTGTATCCTAGGAAATCTTAGGCCAAAAAAATGGCCTATTTTTTTTTTTCTCCTTCACACAGATATCTGACATTGATTGCTTCTGCTTTGTTCAAGAGTTCTGTGTTCATTTCCATTTCTTGTATTGGGTTAGTACCAATTTGCCTTTAAAGGTGTGTGATGGTTCATGTCTACGTACCCTTATGAAGACAGTGCTATGCACATGGTAAAGTCTTTGTCTAAGGTTTCTAGTACAGCTTTGGAAATGAGAAAGTGCAAAGCCCAAGCTTTTATGGCATTTGTGTTTTGAATTCTTGTGGTTGCACAGTTATTTTGGGGTTGATACTAAAACAAGAGCCGTTAGGATATCCAGGAAACACCAGTGCCCTCCGCTCTGCGTGCTCCGAGGGGGAGATTCATCTCAAATGTGTGGCTGTAGAAATGGTGCTGAAGATGATGAAAAAGCCTGGAGATAATCCTGTGGTCATTAAGATTAAAGACGAAGATTAAGGGCCCAAATCGGCCTTTTGGAGATATGAATGTAGAAATAGGAGACTTCAGCTGATCTCTGTGTGCCATCAGGTCAGCAGGATTTATCCTGGATTTTCTCTTCTGATTTTAACAAATCTGAATGAATTCATTTTGGAAAGGAGTTTGGTTCTGCACATCTGCAAAGTGTCATAATTTTTTGCCCATTTAGTTCCTTTTGCAGCTACAGATTAACTGGACTAATGAATCCAAGGCGACTTATTAGTGCATATGTTTGGCTAATGTATTCTAAAACACACTTTAGTTGTTTCTAGTATCTTTAGGAACATGGTGATGAGTGTATAGGAATAAGGCAGTTACCAGTGTAGGAATCAGTGTCCTAGTTTTCCTAGATTTATATGCACATATACAAGAAGGAAGATGCTGTGCTTCCTGCTTCTTCTTTCTAACATGACTGCATTGGATGTATATTTAATGTATGATATGGCCAGCAATGTTTGGGTTTTTTTTTTCCTACATTTATTTTTTTTATTTCCATTCATGCACAGAAACCAGGTAATTCAGTTAGTGATACCCTATAGAAAAGATATAATTTTTTTTTTCTAAATTGCAACATGCAACCACAGAGAGCTGTAAAAGGCAAATAAAGGTTTGTTTAGGTAACTCTAAATGAAAAATATATAAATTTGTCTATAGCAACATGTGTACAAAGAACATGTGAAACTACCAGTTGAAGTGATAAATTGTCTCAGGATAAATTGTAGTACTCCAGTGTATGGTACAGAAGAGGGAATTGCTCACTTGGGAGGCTGGTTGTTTACACTTAAACATTATGTTTGAATCCAGTATCTATATAGAAACTTATGAATTGCATGTACATTGATCCCACAGGCTGCTTCCACATGATTTCTTTAGCTAGAATATGTCCTGTATGATGCATATTTATTTCCTGGGGTCCTCTGCACAACCTTCAGTGTGTGTGCAGGAGTCACATATGGCTTTCAGGTTGCTGGTCCTAGGTGTGCTGCTGTGTGGTGCTCTGCTCTGCTCTATCTCCTCAGGCTGTGTGATGGGTATGTGGTCCCCTTCTCCAGGGCCACGTGTGTCTGTTTGGCACCTCACCTGGCACTGCAAAGATTGGCAGTGACCAAGGGGGTAGGGAAAGACCTCTGAGAAGCCTATGTATGCTTACAACTCAGGTGGTGAACCTGTGGAGCTAGTACAAACTGTTCCCTCAAGTGTGATGCTGTAGTGACTGAAACATCATTTCTACTATGTGTAGGACAATGACTTCTCTTCTAGGCAGTGCTTCTGCCCTAAAACTGAAGAATTATGGGCCAGTTCTGGCAATGGTATTTCAGTTCCCTTGGTATTTGGTTGTGTCTATTACAATATTCAGGTCATTTTTGTATCACTCATTCCTGAGTATAATCCTTTGCCTGTATGTGGTGTTATTGAATTCTGTTACACTCCTGCCATGCCCCTTTTGCACTTTATTGAGATCACTCTCAATAGCCATAGTGTTCTTTGAAGGGTGGTTTTTTTTTGTTTGCTTTTTTATTATAATTTTTTTTATTCCTCCCAATTTTTGCCTATGGCAGCTCTGGTAAATGTATTCTGTATTCCATTGTCTCCATCATTAATGACAGTGTTGAATAAAACCAGACCCAGCAGGCAAACACCCAGTTTGACAGGGAGAAGTGGCTAGTTTTTTGTTGGAGTGCAGTTCTGTGGCCAGCTGCACATTGATCTGACAATAATACAATTTAATATCAGAAGTTGCATTGTGCAACTGTACCAAGTATCATTGTAAAACTTACAAAACTTCACCCTGGCCATCTCTTGTGACTTCTGTAAGACTTTTCCAGAGCAGGAGTTGCCTTGGTTCTGCATTGTTTACCTTGAAAATCACAATAAATGGTTGTTGTGCTGTCTTGTATGTGGTTAATAACTTGGTGTCTTAGGATGTATGGAAAAAGGATGATTCATCTGCATTTCCTCTGATCCTTTCTATGTTTTGAAGGAAAAAGGGACTGATTTCCTCTCTGAAGCCAAGATAAACCAGAGAAAAATCTGGTAGTATGTGAGACTACGTGACAAAACCCCTCATTAATAACCCCTTTGTTGACAGATTTCTCTCATCTGTAAATAAATTTAAGATAATTAATGTTTGTTAGCACGATGTATTTAATACTCCACATTGTTCTAAGAGTGAAAACTTATGTTCTTGTCCCTGGTGATAGTGAAACAGCATCACACAGTTTTTCAGTGTACAGAGGGTCGTTACTGTAGTCAGTCTAAATTCTATCATTTGTAATTGCATCAGCAAGATTGATTCCTGATGCCTGCAGCTTGTGCAGGAATATTTGTGCTGGAGCCATGTTCAGTGTGTTTAATTTACCCTTTTTTTTTTTTTCTTTCAGTAATCCCAAGTCTGCTAATCAGAGGATAAACAAAAAAGTAAACAATGATGCATCATTACGGATTCAAAATTTGTCCATTTTGGTGAAACAAATAAAAACTTACTATCAGGTCAGTCATTTTTTTTTTCTTGTATTATGTTTTGCCTAGAGTTGTTTCTAAGTATTATTTTCTAATTGTGCCTTTCATATGATTAATATTTTGAGATACTGTGTGGATTTTTGTTTATGAAGCTGGTCAATTTTGTTACCACACTTAGTGCACAGCTCCAGTAGTAGTCTGGAAACACTTGCATGTGAATATGATATGTTTATATAACAGATACTCTGCACCTTTGCTCTTACAGTACATTAAGTACTTATAGTGCATTAATACTGTTGGTATTTCTTGAATTGAGGCAATTGTGCCTATAAGAGAAATTATTGCATGTACATTTAGTCTTATCAATGAAATCTTTGTAAGAAAAATGTGGTTAAACTTAGTACCTTTTTAGAATTAATTTGATTTTCAATAGGAAAAAACAGTCAGCAATCAGGTGGAAATGCAGTTATTATCTAATTCAGGGCTGTAAAATTACTGTTGAGTTTTAGTGTGTGTTGTGGGATAGGTTCTAGCTTGAGCAGTGCCTTCTAGTGCAGAGCTTGAATAGAGTGGTGGACACACTGTAGTAGGAAACTGCAGGTATCACCAGTGTCCCTTGTAGCATCTTTCAGTGCCCTTCCACACTTCCCTGCACCTTTCTGCCAGGAGAGCCCAGATCTGGGAGATCTCCTTTGCCTCCAACAGCGGGTGTGTTAATGGCAGAGCCTGTACTCATGTGCTTTTCCTCACACACACACACATAATGTATGTTCTCAAAACTATCAAAGGACAGTGAAAAATCCCAGCTGTTCCTCAGCCTCTGTGGTCAACTGCCATGCTTCTCTCTAGCTCATGCCTTTTGTGGAGGAATACTTCACATCTCCCTTCTCTTGGGAGCCACCACACGGTGCTGCCTGCTAAGGTCCATATGCTTTTTTGATTCCTGATGGTTGTCACTTTTGACCAGGCTTTAGTGTTTCACTACTGGTGCAGCAGAAGGCACAAACACTGTCAGGATTGATCCTTGCTTGAATACAAAGCATTCCCTGTGCCTTTTTGGCCATCCAGTATCCAAGAGCAACAGTATCAGGCAGAATTGCTTCAGTATCTCACCTTTGAATGATTCAGAGCTGTGACTGTTGCTCCAAACCTTTGTGTTAGAAATAATTTTAGAGCCTTTTTAAAATAAAAACATATGCTTCCTCATGCCTTAATGGTTCAGTTGGTGTACATTTTCTCCCATCTATCCCTTGTTGGAAAAGAAGATGCTGGGAGACCAAAGGTAGTAAGATACCTTTTATTGTCTCAGCTATCTATAGGAGCTGCATATGATTTTATACCTTTTGGTTACACTTCATCAATTTGAATATAGTTACATGATTAGATAACATCTTGTTTATGCAAGTAGTGATTGGTTAGGCACTACATAGGTTAGTATCTTCTGTTATGGCTTGGTTACAACCTATCTGGGGGCCCAGGCCCAGATGTTCAGCCTCCTGTTTTCACTTAGTGTTCAGCCACCAGGTCGCAGGGACTTGATAACATACACACCATCCAGCTCACTCAGCACTTTGCTTCAGGCCAGAGATACTCTGCAGCATCGTGGCCTTGTGCTGCCAACCAGCCCCAACAATCCCTCACCAGTCTCTTGGGCTTCTACTGTGAGATGCCAGTCTCTCCACACGGCGCCGGTGAGAGGACTTGCAAACATGGAGGGCAAATTAGTAAAGGCAGTTAGTATCCAAACTGAAGTGCTTGTTGAAATTTAAAATTGCTTTTTGCATGTGTTTGTGTTCACTCAGCTAAGCCCCTGTTGGTGCAGGAGGGCTTACACCCTGTGGTAGTTGGGTGTGGAGAGAAGTGTTAAAAGGATGGACTGTGGTCTTTGCCTTTCCCACTTGGCTCAGCCTGGCAGCTGGTGCTTGCCCACAGCCTGTGCCTGGGTTAGCAAGGCAGCACAGCAAACCTGCTGTGGAGTCTGTTTGGTTCCCTCTGCCTTTGGCACTATGTTAAGGCAGAAGAACCCAGTGCTTGATGGGTGCCTCTGAGTCACTCAGAGAGGTGTCTCATAGCCTGGCGTACTCCTGGGCGGGGTGGGGGTGCTGGTGTCGTGTTGGGTCTGTGCTCGGACTGGGATGCTTGGGATAGTGGGACCTGGGAAGCAATCACTGCATTGAGATGTGAGAGTCATGCCTGCAGTATGACTGTAGGGATAATAATGGCCATGGGGATTTTCAGTTTTTAGTATTACATTATCCTGACTGTTAAAACTTTTTCTTGTGAGCTTGGCCATTCTAGTTTATTCCATGGTTTTATAACATCTGTGGAAAACATTCTCACAGTTGAGCAAATAATTGCATCAGTGTTGTATACATATACTTACCAAAACCAGCACAGACAGAACATAACATTAATAATTAAAATGTTATGTTCTATTACTTAAGGGTCTTTTTGTTCCTGTGCCATCTTTATTCTCTGTTATTACAGTTGTGTCTTTTCCCAGTGAAGCTGCTTTTCTACCTTACAGAATCACAGAATGTTAGCAGTTGGAAGGGACCTTGAAAGATCATCTAGTCCACCCCCCCTGCCCGAGCAGGATCATCGAGAGTAGATCACACAGGAATGTGTCCAGATTGGTCTTGAATGTCTCCAGAGAAGGAGACTCCACAACCTCTCTGGGCAGCCTGGCCCAGGGCTCCCTCACCCTCACAGGGAAATAGTTCCTCCTTATATTCATGTGGAACCTCCTCTGCTCCAGCTTGGACCCTTGTCCTGTCACTGGCCATCCCTGAGAAGAGCCTGGATCCATCCTCCTGACACCCTCCTCACCCTTTACGTATTTATAAACATTAATGAGGTCACCCCTCAGTCTCCTCCAAGCTGAAGAGACCCAGCTCCTTCAGGCTGGACTTGAGAGGACCTCTCTTGACCTACTGGCCCACCCCCTTCTAATCCACCCCAGGATGCTTCTTGGCCACAAAGGCACACTGCTGGCTCATGGTCATCCTGCTGTCCCCCAGGACTCCCAGGTCCCTCTCACCTGCACTGCTCTCCAACAGGCCAGTCCCCAACCTCTCCTGGTCCCTGGGGTTGTTCCTCCCCAGATGCCAGACCCTGCCCTTGCCCTTGTTCAATCTCATTCAGTGTCTCCCTGCCCAGCTCTCCAGCCTGGCTGAGTCTTGTTGAATGGCAGCACATCCTTCGGGGGTGTCTGCATCAGCCACCACCTACTAGGCCCCAAACCAGTCTTTCCCAGCAGCATAAGACTGTGGAATTGCTTTCAGCAGCTGATTTAGGAGAACTGATCCCAGTGTAAGTTCTGGTGGGCTTGCAAGGTTGAATATAGTGAGCTTCTGTGACTCCCATGGGTGCTCTCTCAGCCCCATTTGACATCATGTCTTTAGTAAAATAAATGCTGATGAACTTTGAAAGTTTGTAAAAACAAGGCAGAATTTTGTAAACAGGCTTAGTTCAAGTTAAACAACAGTTAAATACCTGAATTTTGGGACTCACAGGTTCCAATTTCAGATTTTTAATAGAAGCAGCCACTTAAAAATTAAACAGAAATTAAGAGGAGCTGCACTGAGCTGAGTGACAAACTTAACGCTGTGTGACAGAGGTGGTGTTAGACATCTGAAGCAAGGTAGAGTGGTGTTGTAAGAAAAGAGGTGATAATGTCATTAGTCTATAGAGGACACATTTCTCAGTTACACCTGCTTGTAAAGTAAGAAAAGCTTTATATTAGCATCATGAAAATGTATTCCAAAAAAACAAGCAACAAAAAAGCCACCACTTCTTAAAATACAGGATTTTTCTTATGTAGTAGCTATAAATACTAATTGTGTTCCTCATATTTTATACTCTGTTCATTTAAACCTTCCCATGGTGAACTTCATGTATAATTTTATTTAATTTTAAAATTGTCTTTATCAGGATCTCAGAAGTATAAGAGTTAGTGGCTGGTTGAAATTCGTGATATTTGAGTGGGTCAAGTCAGTCTGGTATTTCAGTTTTCAGTCTAGTATTAGTCAATTCAGAGGTAATTTTTCATGTCCTATGGAGAGAACCTTCAAGTATAACACTAGCTAATAATTTCCACAGGTGTTTTTCAAGTAATATTGTGATTTTTCAAATCTGACATAAAATGAGTTGACTTATATTACGTTTTTTAGCTTACAATCTGACACCTAATATGTGCCTTTTGGATGGAAAGCATTGATGGTTCTGGATCACATTGCTTTTGAGTGTGAATGTTTTATGTATTAATGAATCTGTCCCTGTGGAAAAAAAGCAAACCCAAAAGCATGACTAGAGCTGCCAATAGGATGGCATCTGCTGGGACTAAACATCTGGGAACAGGAGGAAGACTATTCTGCTTCAGAAGAATTAGGCTCTGTCTAGACTGGGGATTTGACCTGATTACAGCCATTGCTGGCTGACAGGAACTATCCATTGATACAATCTATAGAATAGATAGGCAAAGCAGCTGCTTGAGTGTGTGGAACCTAGCAAACTAAACACACCCCACCATCCCCCCTGATCATGCAAATAGGATTTTGTACTTTTATATTCCAGATTGTTCAAGCATAACTGCAGGAAAAAATAAATCTGATTTTTCTCATCTGTGTTTTGGTGAGGCCACCAGGACTATGGATGTGAAGTACAGAAATTGATCTGTTGTAGTACAAATGCAACTTAGAGCCAATAAAACAAACACCTATCAACAAAAATGTCAGGGAAGCACAAGCACTGATAATTTAAAGGAGTTTTGCTGTATTTGGAGACACAGAGTCTAGTTGACTTAAGGGCTGTAAGCCAGCTTGGTGCCACAAGAGGATTTTACAATGTTGAATGATCTTACAAGGCAATAAGACAAGGGTTTTGTAGAAGTAATTAGTACTTGTAACTTTTGTTACTGCTTTTTTTTTTTAATTAGAGTCCAAATAGTCAAGTATTGAATGTTTGTGTTAAGATCTGAAAAGTTTTACAACTACTTATGTAATACTGGTTTAGCTTTAGTAGTGATTAGCTTTTGATGTTTGCTTTTTTTAAATATATATGCTTTAAATAATATTTTCATTAACTTTTATAGGAGAATTTGCAGCAGTTGATCATGATGTCCTTGCCAAATGTATTAATAATTGGCAAAAACCCCTTCTCTGGTAAGTTTATTTTTAACTGAGATGAAAATTTAGATCAGTGTAATAACTTGTATTATTTCACTGGAAATATAATTCATAGGCTTGAGCCTTTCAACAGAAGATTGTGAAAATACTTTGAGCAAACGAGTGGTTTAATGATGATGGGTAACATCTTCTTTGTTCATACTGAAGGTCTGCACTTCAAAAATGTGTTCTGCCCAAACCTCAGCACTGGCTGACATTAGGATTTGTGCTGAAACACAGTGCCTTTCCCAGCAACCAGTGAGCCTCTGCTATGGCAAAGTGTGACTTCTCACATATTCCCAGCTACCACACTTTCAACTTTACCTAATCCACCCCTGAAAAAATTGGCAGTTCGATGCATCTCACTTGATCCAGCTCCCAATTCTTGTTTTTCCTTCCCCAGAGCTCTTCTGCTTCTCTTACATCGTTACCTGAAAAATATTGCAGTTACCTTCTTGCTTTCTGCCCTGAACTGACACTGTCTTCTCCATGCCTCCCACCTTCTCTGCTTCCAGCTCTGAGAGTTGCAATTTTCAGACCAAGAAAATTAGCCTGTATGGACCCAGCTGACTATCCACAGCCACTTGGGAATCTCTGCACCATGCTCTCAATTCCAGAAGCACGGAGCAGACACACCTGGCCTGCATGGAGCCACTATGGATTGGGCAGAATTTATTTACTTTGGTCTATTGTGTCCCAAGTGCTCTACTTCTGATGTTCTAGCACCTCAGCAGAGAGGTTAGGAACTACTCTAACAGGCTGTGCAGCTTCCCCTGGCTTGCTTTATTTATTTAAGATGTCTTATATGCCATGCTTCTGTGTATGTGAGACAAGATTTTTTTCTCATGAGCAAGAAGAACCATCTGTGTTACCTCACTTTTCAATTCCAGGGTTCATAATATTGATACTTTCCATGCTCCATCTGCATATATCCCATTATGTAGGTATCTTGATTTAATTTTTTTGATTTTTTTACTTGCTGCTTCTGAATATTGCTGCTTTTGCTTCTCAGGTCACAGCCTTTTCAGTTTGTATATGTGTAGATGCTGTAATCTATCATATGCACCAAGAAGTGTGAATGTGGTCTCTTGCAAAAGAACAGAATCCATCCTGCTTTTGTATTTTGATTCCAGATTTTCTCAAGGGTTTTTGAAAGACTCTGTGGATTTGTCTAGAGACCAGATTTAGTGGAAAACCAGACAGGTCCTATAGCACTGATTTTTGTAGTGTCATTTTTATTCTCTTCAAGGTACTGAAACAAAATATGTCTTAACGCTGTTGTGGTGCATAAGATGAAACTTTATTAAAAATGCACTACAAAAACACACAAGGATAATTTATTATTCTGTTGTATAAATAAAAACCTATGCTTTAGTCATTAATAAGAAAGCTTCTTCCTGTTTTGGGACCTCAGCTAAGTCTGTGTAGCTTTTGTGGTTTGGCAACTGGAGCTTCTCATGGCATATACATTGCTTGCTGTGGGACATTACTGGATTTGTGAGAAAATACAGAATTTAGTGTAGCCCACATATTAAAGGAATTTGTCATGTACAGACAATATTCTGAAAGATATTTCAGACTCCATCCAGAGTTCATGTCTGAGTTTCAGCTGAATCTTCTGATTGACCTGTTCTTTTGGGTTCCATCCAGAATCTTTTCCCTTTGAAAGTTAAGATTACTCTGGCTGTGTCAGCATGATGACCCCATTCCTGTAGGAATTTTTAAGCTTTTTTTGCTTTGGTGGGCAAGTGTAGAAAAATCAAACCTTAGTGGCCTTTTGAGAGACATGCTGTATAGATCTGATTGCAGGAAGGTGAGTCCCCATAGTAAAAGTCAGTTCTCTTGGTCCACTACAGTTTAAGCTGTAGCTGGGATTTTTTGGTTTTTTTTAATTTTTTTTTACCTGAATATTTCCCATTTTTTCCCCTGTGCACTTCTTTACACTTAAGGAATGATTATTAGAGGAATACCAGAAGATGAGAAATTGCAGGAGGCAAGAAATGTGCTTCACTGTATCAGAGGGAGTTGGCTGATCGAGGAAAATTCATACAGAATGCTGTGCTTGAGCTTTGGTGAAAGAGAGGTCATCAGAGACTTCATCAAGAAGTGTTTCAGTTGAGCTAATTGGCAGGAAGCCAGTTTCAGGGGAAAACTGGAGGAGAAGAGCTCCAGTGTGTGATTGCAAATGTTAAGTTAAATTACAGAGGAAAAGGAGAAAGGAGATAATGATGAGACAAATGTTCTTTAATAGGGGAAAAAGAAAGATTAAAACCAGTTCATAGGGAGCAAGCTGGGAAAGATGGAAGGCTACAGAAGATATGGAAGTCTAGGAGAAGAGTGAGTGCAGGGAAGATCAAAGGGTAGGAGAGGTTAGGGACAAAGTTCAAGTGGCAAGTTGGAGGGTGTAGAAGAAAGGCATCAATGATCTTCTAGTTCTGTATTTGTGATGGAGAGAAGGGGGAAAAAAAACCAGGATGGTTGGTAGGAGCAGGAAACTAAGGTTGCTCAGTATGATCCCATGTTCCTTCAGGGAATCTGGGGGAGAGACCTGAAGCAATATTCCAGTAGGCCTTTAAAAGCCAGTTGAGGGATGCTGAAGCAGCATGTGAAGGAGCATCTAGAGAGGAGCTCAGGGATTGCTTTAAAAAAAAATATAAAAAAGGTGTGATTTATTGGGATAAATGAATGTAGGATGTGAGGTGTTGGGATGGATTCTTTATGCTGTGATCTTCTGCTTAACCTTTATTGATTAAGGCAGGCAGCCAAGTGGAATTTCCCTGCTTTAGCTGCTGTAGTGTGCTTCTGGAGAAACATCTTCAATGATGATTTCTACATCTATGTAAAGGACTTCACAGCTTGAGTCTGTGGGATACAAGGAGTCAGTATAAATGAGTAAAGATCTGCCATTTCAGTTGGTGTTCTTTGTAATCTACTTGACAAACCTCTTTTGAAAAATGTAAACGTTACATGCTCATTGGGATTATACATCTCTCCCTCTGAAGAGAACAGGTGGAGTCAGTGTTGGAAAAGGGCTTTCTACTTACTGTTCTAATGGACAGAGAAGTCCTGAGTCCAGGAACAAGGTGGGGAAGCTTGGCATCTGTCTTTCGTCTCCGCTGTGTGGCAGCGGGCTTGACTTCCCACTGAAAGCTAGTCAGTTGTATTTAGAGTTCTGTGTCCTTTTTGGCTTTTTCTGGATTTCTTCTAATTGCCTTTTTTTCATCAAGACTGCTTTATATCTGTAACTTTTTGAGGAGGATTTTAACTTTCCTTCACTTAACAAATACTCTAGTGGATCAAATCAAATGACGATTCTTCAAGTGCTTGTAAGTGTTTGGTTACCTCTTTCTTATGTGAGGATTCATCCAAAATAGCTGCCCAGTATAGAAGATTGCAAACTGCCATCTCAGAAGGAAGGTTCTGGTTGAGTTTTCTGTTAGATGCTTGTAATCATCTTGTGCTCTTTGGAGATCATCAGCAATTATCATCTGAGACCTTCAGAGTAACACAGGTTGGAGAGTGACTGTGCGTACCTTAGTACACACTAGACATTCCCTGGTTGCTGTGTGAATGGAGTGAGCATCTGTTGGGATCAGTAGTAGCTACACTAACCATGAGCAGAGTGCAGTTTTGTGGGATAGAGGTCAGATTTCCAGCCAGACCCAGCGTTAGGAGGTTTGATGGCATAGCTTTAGGTTAGCCAACAGCAAACTCAGCTAATGGCTGAAATCCAGAGGATATTGTAGAAAGGATGCTGTTAGGATACTTATATTCCCCAGTTGTCCAGTGGATGGTTTTGTGTTTCAGTAAAGCAAAATGATACATGCCCATATAGAATTCAGTTACAATAGTGTGAGCTCTTTTGCCATCCTAGCAATATCTATACTATAAATACCATAAAGCTATAGCATGTGTTCAGTAGCAGGACAAGGATCTTTTGAGAGTAAAAAGTGAGATACATCATTATTAATCTCTGAGCAGAGTTCTTTAAGTTAAGCTTCTTGAGAAGATTAAGATGCTTATGGCCAGATTTGACCACATTTTGATTTTTAGATGTGCAGATGAATATCTAATATAACTTCATAAAATAATTTAAATTTACTTGTCATCTCACTCTGGAGCTTCAGGGTGGCAAATAATGTCTTGAGATACCTGAGATTAGAGTTGAAAACTTGATTGTAGGTCTCCAAAGCGTTTCTCAAAATCTCACTCAAGTTTTGCCTTATGAAAGGCTGAAATGATTTTTTTTTCCATTTGAAACTCTTTGCAGATGTTAAACTGCTTGTTAACTATGAAAATTGGCAGTTAATGGCAAAAAAAGCATTAAATTGCAAGCTGGAAAGATGGGAGTTTCTTCATATTTTTGTGTTCTAAACTAGGTTACCATGAATTATATGAAAATAATGAGAAAACCTGATGTTTTCTGAAGAGTAGGGGAAGACATTCAAATTAAAATTTCAGACCTATCATCCTTTTGTTCTTGCTTTCTCCTCAGAGCCAGGTACTGAAGAAATTAAAAAACTCCTCCTGCTTTTACTTGGTTGTGCTGTTCAGGTAAGTTTTATGATCTTTACATCTGTGTGGAATGGTTTAAGTGTCACCTGTCTCTCTTCTTACTATTTCAATACCTGAGGTTGTATTTAACTTTCACATTCCTTCCTCAATCGTTACGCTTGAATTCATTGAAAATCAGGGTGGTATTACAGTTAAAATGTCTGTGGGTAGGATTTCACATAGTTTATTAATTGTAATATTAATTCACCTGCTGCTGTAAAGAAAGGAATAAAATGGTAAAGTGCTGAAGAATTATCTTTTATATCTTACTGAAACTGTTTTATGAATTAAACTTTTTTTTTTGGCACTGTTCTTAATTAAGCTGTTTGAGTACTAGAGGTGGGACACTGAAAAAAAATAACCTGTGGAACTCCCTGTCATAAAATTTGACTAAGTAGTTACTGTAAGAAATTTTTCATGTTGAAAGTTAATTACAGTAGTGTGGCATAAACCAAGAGTTAAATGTCTAAGAAAATGATTGAATAATAATGTGATCATTGTAATTCATAGCTTAGAAATACAAAGGAAGAGTAAAAAAACCCTACATGTGATTGTATAAGTGTTTGTATGTATATAAAATATTTATTTTTAGTGTCAGAAGAAAGAAGAATTCATTGAAAGAATCCAAGGTCTGGATTTTGACACAAGAGCAGCTGTTGCAGCCCATATTCAAGAGGTATAGTATTATTTTTGTGCTTTTAACTTTTTGGAAGAGGGATATTGTATTGATGCATAGCAAAGATGAATTGCATTTGTTCAAAGTCAAGTAAATCAAATATGTGATGTGTATTTCCAGTATTTTTTGTAAGCAAAAACTGGTTTATTTTTAACTTGATTCACAAAAAGATTTCACAGTCAGGCTCTTCTGGATTATATTGTAAAAGTAGTACCAGGGAGCAAGAATTTGTCTTGAGAGTTTAACCCATGGGGTTTCAGCTTATAGAGATGATTTTTCTTCCATTTTGTTCCATGTAGGTAACTCACAACCAGGAAAACGTGTTTGATCTGCAGTGGATGGATGTCATTGTATTGACACAAGAGTATGTTGAACCTCTCTTGAAAAATATGGCTCTCCATTTAAAAAGGCTCATAGATGAGAGAGATGAGCACTCAGAGGTAAGGATGTGGTTTGTTGGCTATCAGAACTGTAAGAAATAATTTTTACAAGTTTATACGATTTTATAGCTTATAGTTTAATGTTTTCTGTTAGTATATTTAAACAAGGACTCCTTATCCCCCCAAAAGTTGTTTCAGGTAGTTTAGCTGTGCACACTAGTTGCTGAATACTGTGACAAACTAGAAAACATAATAGGGATGGTCTTTTTTGTGTAATCAGAGTCTGAAATAACTTTAACATTTATCTGTAGTTGAAAACAGAAAATTCAAAGCTGTGTCAGGTGAAGTATCTGGTGTTCAGTAACCCACTGGCTTTCAAGCTGGTCACTGAAAGGTGCCTGTTATATTACTGTATCTTATTGTACAGCTTTGAGTGAAATGGAGCAGAATTCATACTAGGAAAGGAGATTTTCCAAGCTTATCATGAGGCACAATCATTGTACTATGTGAGACTCAAGAAACTGAAATATATTTAATACAAATTACAATCTGTGGTACATTTTGGTGGTCCAAGATTTGCCCCTCAGTAGACTCTGGATATGCTAATGTAGCAGTTGTTGCAGATATTCCTTTGATGCTCAGTAACTGTCTTTCCAGGTCACAGTCTTGGTAAGTGTAAAACAGAAACTTCCCTGTGAGAAGAGAGGATGTGTGGTAATGCTTTTTTTTGCACTGCAAAGGAAAAGTACCTTCTAAAATGCAAGAGATCTTCATATTAGGATTACAGCTTTTTTTGTGTGATGAAATAGAAATATACCCTTAGGTTTTATGCTTTATTTAGTTACTCACTGAAGAACACCCTTTTTCTGTTCTTTCTTTCTATTTATCCTCATATTCAAGGAATTCATGCCCTTTCATTACCCTATTGCTTCTGAGCACTGATAATTTCACAGGACTAATACTCTTAATTTGAGTAGGTTAGGAATAGCTGAATGGTGCTGGTAAGTAGCTATGACTTTAGGTCTAAAGGAGTATGTAGGACTTTGACCTTCTTCCATGGCAAAACTTTTCCATTATTCTTACATTGTTTCAGTGTCTGCTTTATTAAGGCAGTAAATTCTACTCATTTCTGACATCTAAATTGCTCCCTGACTGCACTGCTCTGCTCTACTCTCTCTCTCTCTCTTACTTTTTATTTCCTTTTACCCAGTTAGACTATCATAGAACTCTCAGAAGAACGGGACTGTCTCCGTTTCCTACCTCACGCATCAGCAGCACAATCACCTTGTGGGTCTCCTGGCATGAAGCGCACTGAGAGCAGACAGCACCTGTCAGTAGAGTTAGCAGATGCCAAAGCAAAGATAAGAAGGCTGAGGCAAGAGCTGTGAGTAGCCAAGATTACACAAGTGTGTTGAGAGTGTTAAAATGTTGTTGGTTTCGTGCAGTAGTAGTGCTCTGGGTGAATTCTTCATTCTTTCAAGTGTTAAATTACCATTTTAAAGGTTTTTCTTTAGTTACTGCAACCCAGGGAGCCTATCTTAGGCATGTAAGCTTATTTGTGGACCAGTGTGACAAATTCATCTGTGTTTTTCTTAATTTGTATTATGAATTATATTGGTGTTTTAATCATACTGAAATTGGTGAATTAGTGCTGTGGTAATTTTGTATCTTTTTACTCTAAACTTTCTGAAAAATTATGTTTGAGCTTTCATTTGAGCATGTTACGATACAGCAGTGGGCTCTTTGCTCTACATAAATTGCCTTTCAGAAATACTCACAGCTAATGTGATGCAGCCTTGTGTTTCTCTTTTACACACTGTGTCCCTGTTGTTGTTTCAGAGGTATGTTCTTTGTGCTTCCTCTTTTGCTCGTTACCATTAACGAATATCAGAAGGTCTCTCCTAATATAACTGTATTTGTCTACATAAATAGCTTTGCACTTGAGGCAGTTGTGGGGTGACATGCTCAAGTGACTGGAAGTAAAAGCTGTGTCCTGACCATTCAAGGATTAGTGGCAATCCCCTCTCAGTGGGTACTTAACCTGTTTTTGTAGTCTAGGAACAAATCTGAGGAGTTACTTAAAGAGGAAAACCAGAATAGTCCAGTGGAGAATCTGTTTCTCCCTAGAGCAGTGTTCCATGTTGTTTTAGCAGAGTGAAGTATGTGCAGCTTGAACTTAAAAATGCAGATGTTAAATCTGGAGAGATTCACTGTGCATAGTAACTTGCCTATAGTTCAGAAATAGCACAAATCCAGATTTTTGATTCAGCATATCGAGGAAAAACGGAGTTAAAAGTTGTAGGTAGCTACAAGTCACGATTCTCAGCTCACTGGTCTCCTCTTATCAGTCTGCTGATCAGATCATCTCTAGCTGGCTGGGTTGAGTATCTGGTTGATTTACTCAGAGCATCCCCTTCCCCCACTACATCTTGGTCTTCAGGAAGAATAGAGGACAAAAAGATAGGGCTCTTTTTTTTTCTGGTGTCTGTATCTGTCTCCTGAAATGAGCCCGCCCAGGATATTCTATAAACAGCTGCACCAAGAAAATTAGTGAAAAAATTGCTGTTATTAGTTTGATTGACAGTTAATAGATAGCCTAAACAGTGAACACTGGTATGTTCTGTGTAATTTAGTCCAATCCTCTCTAGTCTGTAGCTGAAGCATGCAATTAGGGCAACAGTGATGGCTCGGAACGTTTCACATCTTGCACTCGATTTCAATCCCGTTCGTAAATAAATTTCCTTTCCTCCTGGCAGTGTATTTAAAACCCTAGACTTGATAAATTAACTTCTGTCTGTAGCATTTGGAATTAAATGCTGCATTTACTTGACAAAATTAAAATTAGGTTCGTTCCAGAGTTGAAAATAGCTTAAAATTTATTTATAATCTGGTTTTGGCAATGAACCTTCTTATCTGGTTTAGGATGCACTGGAACTAATGTGATTTCATACAAAAGGTCTGTAAAGGTTGTTTTTCTTTGTAGCACCATATACCAACCATTGGATGTAAACAGTGCTGTGAGGCTTGCAATAAAGAAACTCCACAATTGGAGATTCCACACCTGACTTTCTCTCTAAGGCCTGTGTGTTCCTTTATAGAAGAAGAATAGGAATAAGGATGTTAATAGGAAAGTTCCAGTAATCTCACGTCACACAGAACATGTTTGTTTGTACAGTTTGGAAAGTCACTGCTCTAGTGTTGTTTAAAACATATTTTTTGATAGTGTGATTACTTTTAGACTGATACACATTAGTCCATTAAATTCTCTTATTTTCCCCCCTTTCCTGCTTTTGTTTTGTTTCATACTTGTGTTCCAAAATACTTACTGCAGTGACATGTTTGAATATGCAGTGTATTTTTAAAGGTGTACAGTTTTGAATATGACAGATCTTTTTTTTTCAACTCTGTGATGCTTGTTCTGAAGTGCAGTTGCATTTTTTACCTGAGGTAATCCATGTCTTTGAGAGAATTAAGTATTTCCCTTGCACTCAATTGTTGTTTAACAAACTAATTTTTTGAGCTTGGAAAAATGAGTGTTCCCTGGAAGTTTAAGAATGAGTCTTCTAGGAATTGAAGTATGTAGATTTGGTTTTATTACATATTTTTGAGTTGAAAGAGACTAAAGCAGACACCCTACATTATTTCCATAAAATTAAAATGCGTGATGCATGTCATAAAATTAGTAAGGTTATTAAGCAGTACTTTCTGTTAATGAATAAAAGCACCTGGAAACCTTAATTCTTCTCTTTAAGAAACAATACAGTGTAAAAGTGCTTTTGAAATTGGCTTTACATGATCTGTGACAGGATGTCTCACTGGGCATTGTGTGTCTGGAAAATATGTGGACCTTTTGAATGTATATTTTGAAATTATTCTGGTTTTACTTCTGGATTTGAACCCCCTTACACACATTCATGTGTATTGCCTGGGATTACACCTTATTCTGTATCACAAAAACATCCCTTGTTACACTCTGATGTTTTCTGCCCCTCATAAGTGGGAAATCTTAGTGAACAACAGTTCAAAGGACTATGAAAAATCTACCCAAATTTAGAAGATTAGATAAAAACTAAAACCTAAAGTGGAAAGGCACCCCTAAGTTTTACATACTGTCCATGAAGCTCTGGATTTCTCTATTTTGTTCTTAAGTGGAATGATAAAACCCAAGTTCTGCAGTCACATTTAACTTTTGTTTTCTCTTTTAAGTGAGGAAAAGACTGAGCAGTTGCTTGACTGTAAACAAGAACTTGAACAGATGGAAGCTGAACTAAAGAGACTTCAGCAAGAGGTACAGGCTGTGTAAAAAAGCTATTGCTAAAGTGGGCAAAAAAAAATTGCTGCCACCAGAATGATACTTTATTTTAATTTTTTTTAATTAGGCAGTAATTTCTGCTTTTCATGGGTTTTCTTTTTATAATTATTTTGCACTCTGAATGCAATCTTGTATAATTTATTCCCTTATTTGGTATGCTGGAGGAATACTCTGACTTAGGTTTGCATCTCTGCTCTAATGTTTTTATTTCCACCAAGCAATTTACCACCAGTACATGGTATGAGCACGTAGGTGCTGAATTTTTCTCCAGATCAGTCTACTGGTTTTCTCTATACTTTGAGCCCACAGGGTGATAATAGATCAATTGGATTTTTTTCCCCCTCATTATGAGGAGTGTATAAAATTACCAGGGTTATTTGAGAATATTATCTGTAAAAGAAATGTGCCCTTCTGAAAGGTACAGATGTCTACATACCTCTCCTTTAAAAATGCTGTTTTCCTTGGAGTACATCATGTGGACTGAGCCTGTAAAATTACAGATTTTTACCATTCTCAGAGTTTATTTATGACACCCATCTTAATTACTCCTGATTTTAAAGATGAAGCAGTTATACTATCCTTCAGCATGTACTCTCTAGTATTTTTGCCTTTATCTTCTGTGTGTTCTTATGTTCCAGAATATGAATTTGCTGTCAGATGCTCGTTCTGCCAGAGTGTATAGAGATGAGTTAGATGCTCTCCGTGAGAAGGCAATTCGAGTCGACAAGCTTGAAAGTGAAGTCAGCCGGTATAAGGAGAGGCTGCATGATATTGAATTCTACAAAGCCAGAGTGGAGGTATGTTAAGGAAAAAAGATACCAAATAATCATCAGGTTTTGTTTGCTATTGCTTTTTCAAAGTTACTTTAATGCTTTAAGCTTTGGGACATGAAATCGGTGTTACATGTTCTTGCTGTGGGATATATGGTTTATCTTATGTGATAAGCTGGAGTTTTTAGGTAAAAATCCCTGTGTCTAATGCTGTGCATTTTCATTTGAAATCAGGCTTGAAGCTAGCATGACCAGTAGGAGCTTCTTTTAGGACAAATACTATGTATTGAGAAACTCAAGGAGGCTTTAATTAAAATTATGCTCTGAACATAACACTTCCTTTCCCCTCTTGTGGGTGTCCTAAGAGAACACGTTTTTCTAAGTCAAGTATTGGGGGAGTAGTGGCAAAACACAACAATGAGTATAGAACTGTGGCATTCCATGGGGAAAATACACTTTTAAAAGCACACTGACACCAGANTACACAAAAATGTATATTTTTTGTATAGAAAAAATAGAACTATTTTTTCTATACAAAAAATAGAACTATTTTTGTATAGAACTATGGCATTCCATGGGGAAAATATATTTTTTAAAAGCACACTGACACCAGAGGGAGGGAGAGACTGATGGTTCTGTCATGAATTGGAAGTTTACAAATCACCATGCAGGATTTTATCCTTATCCAGGCCATCATTCTGTCTGGAAATGGCAGATTTGTTGGGCAGATGCCAAGATGGCACAATTTGAGACGGGTTTTTTTGTCAAAAACCTAAGGCAAGATTAAAGATATCTTCAAGGTGTTCCTTAAAAGATGCCTAGAAAAGCAGAGAGGACTTGAAATGAATGCCTGTTGGAAAAAAATACTGTGTTGCCTAGATGTAGTTGCTGCAGTACTGGTGTGAAGGCCTTTTTCTTTAGGGTAAAAATGACAAAATAGCAAACCCAAGGTATTAGGCTATACTGTGACACACAGTATTTTCACCTAACTCCTTAATTTAATGTGGCCTCTTGGATTCACAGGCCTGGATGTGATCTCAGGAACTCATTCAGTCACTCTGCTTTAAGCCAGGTATTTTTATGCACCCATAGCACTCCAAATGAGTGCTTGGCATTAATCAGTGCTGTCAGACCTGAGTGATGAAGTGTCTGCAACCTTGTGCTTCTCTGATGGCTGTGACATGTCACGTCTCCTCTAGCTCTTTGTGCTCCAGACACAAAGCATTCTGCATCACGAGGTGCTTTTTCCTGTTCTCTGGAGCCTGAGTTAATTCTTACTTTGCTTAAAATTCAAGTCCCTGAAATGGGATCTCATTCCCTAATTTTACCAGTTCTGAACACAGGGGAAAGGTGACTTTATACCTGCTAATACAGCAATTCCTGGGCAGCTTCTCATCACTGTGATCTGTCATAACCTCCAAGTTTTCTTTTGATGCAACTGCTGCCTAGTCATGATACAATATCCCCAGTACTGTGCTTACCTCCTCTGAAAATGTCATAACACTAATGACCAGTGCTGAGGCATCCTCTGGAAAGAATGTGTAAAAGTTAAAAGCTTTTAATGAATGCATACTCCATATATCACAGCACAAAATAACTCCTATTGATAAAAGCTGCTATTGATGGGAAAAGCTGCAAGGCAAAACCCAAATCTTTTCAGTGTTGAGTTCTAGATCCTTCATGCAAAGCTCAGAAATAAAGCATGTCAGCTGACACAGGAGTTTTTTAAAGCTTTAAAGCATTAAAGCTTTTTAATGGAAAATGAGATGGAATGGATGGTTTTCCCAGGAGGACTACTACAGTGTAAAAAAAAGTTAATAAAAGACTGTGGTGAGAGGGAAGGTGCATAGCACAGATTAAAATACTGTTAAAAGGGCTTTAGACATCTCTGAATTTTTTTTAAAAGGTGTTTCCAAACACTTGTTTATTTTAAGATAACTAGTTCTTAGCCTTGCTTGTGGAAATTAATTCACATTGCACAGTAAGATGATAAAATGAATCTGATGAAATTCAAAGAAACCTTTGCAAGACACACTAAATACAGACCTTAACAGCTGTCATCGAAAGGTCTGTTTGTGAGGAGGCTCCTTCACATGCCACTGGAAAACAAAGGCTGGTAACTGCTTTCTGAGACTGGATTTTCTCTCAGTATGTGACAGACTTCAAATAAGCCACTGCTGTTCAGCTTTAGCTCAGTGGTAGAGGTCCAGAGCCTGTGTTCCCTTATGTCCTCGAAGCTGTTGGCTCTTACCTTTATATGATGTCAAAGGTTTAGCAGGCCTGGATCTGTTGGGAAATTGGGTACTGTGAGTGGTGTTACCAGCCTGCCTGTGTATCAGCAAACCTTTGGTGAGCTATTGGAAAATCATCTTACCTGAACAACTTCCATATCTACTACTGCTGTAAGAGGGACTGAAAGCAAATGGTTAAAAACATTTGGCAGAGGAAAAGGGATTAGTGTACAGGGTTTGAAAACATTTTAATGGAATGTTTAAACTAGTAAAAACCCCCTAAAATTTCTTCACATCTTTTGTAGCTTCTAAACTGCTGGATTTGTGAAGCATGCTTGAATAGAGAGGGGTGTTAATTGGGTTTCATTAACACAAATATTATAACTTAGTGCTTGTGTAGGGAGTGCATGCTGAACTTTGAAAAGTTTTGTCTTTATTTCATGAGTACAATTGCCAATTAATTTTTTGTATATCACAGTGATGAATAAAAAATAATGCTGTCTGTAAATTAAAGCTGTTCAGGACTGGTTGTGTTTTAAGAATGTGGTTGCACTTTCAACATCGTGGTCTGAGTTTGGGCTTTATTAAGATTGCCCTGTGGCCTGTAAACCTAATTATGGCCTGTTGAAAATGACTGTCTTTTGTTCTCCATTTCCTGCAACCCAGAGATTAGAGAGTTCAGTCTGATAATTCATCCATGTCCAGACTTTGATGGTGGGCAGTAGTAGTGGATGCTTAGAGGAGAGGAGAAGAACAGGGTAAACACTTGGTGTAAAATACTTTCCTATTGTGCTCTCCCAGCCTTCTGGGAGGAGGGCTCAGGAAAATCCTACTCAGAGGTGGTACTCTTGAGCTCTCCAAATGAAGAAGATAACTTCTGAGTACATACAGGCCTTGCATCTACACAGTCATGTAGCAATATGCTCCACCTTTCAGTTATGAGTGAATGCTTTGCATTAAAGTAATGTTTCTAAAAGTATGTATGATGGGTAGCAAAGATTGTATTAATAAGGAAATCTCTTTTGATGTAAGATTTCTTTCTTTGATTAACTCTTGCAGGAGTTAAAAGAAGACAATCAAGTGTTGCTAGAAACAAAGACAATGTTGGAAGATCAATTAGAGGGGACCCGAGCCCGTTCTGATAAATTACATGAGTTGGAAAAAGAGAATCTACAATTAAAAGCTAAATTACATGATATGGAGATGGTAAGTGTAAATGGAGGATGACAAAGACAACTGAGATGCATTTAATTTTATTTCCATTTTTAATAAAAGAAAAACTTCTAGTGAAAATGGCAGGGGAGAGGAGGAAGAGATGTTTTAATCCACTAGCACTTTTCAGATATGTTGTCCTGTGGTAGCTTTGCTTCTGTCTTGGGAAGGAAAAACTGCAAAGGCAGTATCCTTCCTGAAGGAGTACATTTAATCAGATAGCTAAAACACAGGGATAAGAAAAACAGAGCCCTGTTAGTAAGAAGGATAGGATTGTGCTTTATTTAATGTGGAGATAGTCTGTTGTCACTTACATACTTAGATACGAGGTTACTCATACTACAGATTCTGGCAGTATAGTAAAATGTTTTTCAGAAGATTATTCCCAAAGTAATTTCTGGTTTTAACTAGTTGTATTCATAAGGTAAATATTTTAAAAGACAAAATAATAATTTACCCATATGTTTGTTTTTTTTTCAGTGTTCCTTAAGGGGTGATGGGTTATTACTTCACTTCTGTAAAATGTTGAGAGTCAGAGCTGCAGTTCACTCCTGTTAAAATAGCATGTGCATGGAGAGGGATTTATAAAGAGCCTGCTGAGAACCTTGTCCCTTCTTGCATTAAGCTAGTTTTGTGATAGCTTAGAGAAGCTGAAATTTTGCTTCTCTGTTTGGTTTACTGTGTGTGCTACCAAGTTATGTTGATGTATACTTTCTTTGCTGGCACTCTGAAAGAGAGAAAGTAGTCATTGCATATGTTATGATGACAAGAGGTTCTTCTCTCTATTTTCCTTTACTGGTTGTCATACTTTTAAGTTCTCAGTAATTTTTTTGTCTCTTCCTCTCTGTATCGCTGTGTAATAGCAAATCACAAAATGCATTTTGCATTTCTCTGTGGCATATTAGATCCTAAAATACCATGTGCATGTTGAGACATACTTTTATATATTTTTTAAGGAGCGTGATATGGACAGAAAGAAGATTGAGGAACTCATGGAGGAAAATATGACTCTAGAAATGGCTCAGAAGCAAAGTATGGATGAATCGTTGCATCTTGGCTGGGAACTTGAACAGATAAATAGGACTACTGAACTTTCTGAAGGTAAATATCATAATCCTTGCAGAATTCATGCTTCCAGCAGTGTGCTTGGTCACACACTGGAATCTCATATAGAGGGTTTGTGGAAATTGAGAGATAAATCCTCAGTTACAAGAAACAAATCTGATGTTGTTAGGAACTGTGGGATGAGTAGCACCTTTCTCTTTATGCCATTCCTTGTATCTGCAGTGTTATCTGTTGGTCATTAATCCTAAATACCTATGTTCACCAGGTAGGCACTGGAGGACCATCAAAGGCTTCTAAATCCAAAAAGTAGAAAAATATAAAGTGCAAGAGCTCCAGGTTATAAATAACCTTTTTTAACATGCTGCTTTTCTCTTACAGTGCCACAGAAATCACTTGGTCATGAGGTAAACGAGCTGACATCAAGCAGATTACTAAAGCTGGAAATGGAAAACCAAAGTTTGCTGAAGACAGTGGAAGAACTACAGAGTGCAGTGGGTTCTGTAGAAGGCAGCAGTTCAAGGATTTTGAAAATGGAAAAAGAAAACCAAAGACTTAGCAAAAAGGTAATCATTGGGGTGTGTTTGGATTGTGCATGAGTTGTGTAACGCTGCTGGCTGTTTTCTTTCCAGAAGTAATTTTATGAATTGCTGTTGGTTTGGGTAAAGTGTTACTAGGATCTGAATGGTGTTTTTCTAAGTTTATACTAGAAGAGAAAACCATGTCAGGGAGGATTTTCTCTCTCTTTTTTTTTTTTTTTTGTTACACTGTAATTGAAGTAAGGATGTGATCATTTTGTTCAGCAAGGTCCTGTACCAGTGAGGGAAAAATATTAACATGCAGGGGTCATAATGAGTCATGAAAGTGCTTTATGATACTTGAGAACAGTATTTTAATTTTTGTAATTGTTAAGTAGGGGAGAGGAAGTGTTACATAGGTGTGAAGACTGCTAAGTCTAAGCTAAAAGCTTGGTCATGTGTCCTCATTCGTCACTGAGAAAGAGGATGAGCCAAGGGATTGGTGAGCCAAGGCATGAGAGGAACTTGCCAGATTTATCTGTGCTGATCTGTGATATTTTACTCTTCAAATTATATCAGTAATTTAGTCAGTGGTATTTATGGAAAATAAAAATTGGAAAAAATCAAGGACTAATTACAGTGGAGTAAAACTTCTGAATTTCTGAAGCAGCTTTTACTTCAGCAGATACTTCAGATGCTGGACTATTTTTAGAGAAGAGTGGGGAAGAGATAATTAAAAACTAAATGGCAAGAAATCCCTGCTGTATTCCATACTTCCGTGCTTTCTCTGATTTCTTCACGACGTGCTAGCTCTTGCAGCAGCCTGTGTGCTGCTTTGAGTTTCCATGGAGTACCAGAAGCTCAGCTAGGAGGGTACTGGGGGAAGGACTCTGTCAGGACAAGCACAGCTGGCCATGGGTAAAGCTGGTTTCCCAGATGGAGCCTGACTGCATCTCAGCTGAGATGATTGAGCTGGTTCCTTCTCCTTTGCAAAACCCACTCACTTACCAGTGTCCCCACAAACATGTGCTGCTCTGCTAAGTGAGGAACTGGGAAAATCTTGAGTTAGGGAGGGAGAGGGAAGCAGGAGGCTGGTCAAACATTATTATTCTCATCCAAAGAGAAAGGTTGAATTCTGGTTCTGACCTGATTGGTGCCAGGATCTTTGTGTATTTCTGATCAGCAAATCATCTCACAAACAAATTCCATGATGGAGTCTACATAGGATATAAAGCTCCCAGCAAGTGAATGTTTAAAAAAGCAATGTGTTGCTCCTAAGCAACTAATAACTTTGATATGACAGAAAATAACCAATAAACTTTGGTTATTTTCCCTCTTCAATATTCCTGCTGTGTGGTGACACTGAGAGTTGGACCCAGTTGATAATGTGAATCTGTGTATTTTAATTCCCACTTTTCTTCTTTACTTTCCCACAATTCTTCTGAACTAGTTAAGTAAGATCAAAGAATGTTCACCCTTTATAAGCTAAAAGGGACTTGGAGGAACAGTGTAAATCTCACTAAAATGGAATTTTAAAAGAAAAAGCTGCTTGGGAAAATATCCAGAGCCTAATAAAACCTGACCAATTTTTAAATGCCCAAGTACTTTATAGATACAATCTTTTAAGCCAGGGAGAAAATTCTGGCAGAGGTAAATTTATTCCTAGAAGAGATGAATTATTTAATACAAAGAGTAGAAAATTCAATTTTATTGTTTTCTATAACTTTCTTTATTAATTTCTGTATGGGAACCTTCAGCCCAACTAGAAGTAATGCTATTACCCATTTTAAGTACATTTTCAAAATAACTTTTCCTTTTTCCCTAGCTTGAAGAGCTAGAGAATGAAATTAGCCAAGAGAAACAAAGTCTTCAGAACAGTCAAAATTTGAGTAAAGATTTGATGAAGGAAAAAGCACAGCTCGAGAAGACACTTGAAGCACTTCGAGAGAACTCAGAGCGACAAGTGAGTAGCGGAATCAAGAGTCTTAATTCTCTGTTGTACTCTACTGTTCTCCTTTTGTACCTTTTTACAGGCATAAAGGGACTGTCAGGGCAGTAGATTTGCCAGAAGGACCTATCTTGAAGCAAAAGAGCTTGTCTAAGACCTACAGCCAGTGAAAAGACATGACTCACTTTTTAGCTGAGGCTTTACTGTTGGTTTTCGAACTTTTTGTAATGCTTCGGTGGCTTTCATGGGCTGTGCATTTGCTGTAGTTGCTTAGAGAGTGTAGCTCAAGCAAAACAGAAAGTTGGGAACTTTGGAGGAAAGCCAAACACCTCTCAATAGAGGAGACCAGGCTCCAGACAGCTGGTTGGTGTTTGAAGTAATGTCGGGGTATTAATGAGAATTGCAGCAGCCTGTCTCAGGGAGGGACCTGACAGAGACCACTGCAGCAGAGCTGCTCTGTTCCTCCTGTGCCCCTCACAGGCTGGTTTGTTGGGGGCAGGAACCATCGTGTCCAGCTTCATAGTAGTCCTCTATAGCAGAACTTATCCAGATATGACTTGTAGTTGGACAGCAGAATTTGGTTTGGGTTGCCAGAGGCTGGTGTCTGGGTCTCTGTGAGAGACATCAGCTGTATTTGGGAGGGTACTGAATGTCCCTGATGTATCTGATGGGTGCTGACACCTTCTAAGGTCTTTACAGAAGAATTCTGACTTGTGGAAAGCAGCTGCTG
The DNA here is from genome assembly GCA_013399135.1 of Heliornis fulica. Taxonomy (NCBI): domain Eukaryota; kingdom Metazoa; phylum Chordata; class Aves; order Gruiformes; family Heliornithidae; genus Heliornis; species Heliornis fulica. Next base: position 51,070 of record VXBZ01001965.1, read on the forward strand.
GTACAAAGGAGTTATGGAAACTTCTGGAATTCCCAACTTTAGCAGTCAAGTCCTTCAGAATTAGAACTGTAGTTACTTTTATAAATTCCTCTGATAATTCTTGATGAGATTAACATTTCTTAGTGTAATTTAAAGTACAGTGTTTGAGAATGCAGAATATTGTATTTCCAAAATCCTGAACATTTTTAAAGGCCAAATTAAACCAATAAGTGAAATTCCAGACTTACAAAAGAAGAAGCAGCGGGGTGGGGGGAAGCTTGGGATTGAAGCTTCACTTTGATTTAAAGAGAACTGCAGGGGTAATTTGGAAGAAAATATGTCAGCTTGTCCTGTTTAGAAGGGTTCATTGTTACAATAATTGATTTATACAATTTATTATAAGTGTACTCTAGGGGAAAAAAAAAACCAAGACTAAAGTTTTCTGGAATAACCCTGAGGGATACATATATTTTGGAGTAAGACTGAGATTTTGGTGGGACAGTTTCTGCTTAGAAAACATGCTTAGGAGTTGTAGTGAGTTAAGGGCATCTTTCATATCTTTTACAAATTCTCTGCTGAAACTTAGTTGACCATACAAGGTTTCTTTGAGTCCATCAGAAATTATGGAGGCATCGATCATGATTTTTAGTTAAGTTTGGTTTACAGAGGCAGAATACATAGAAAGTAATTAGGCATGGTCAGTAACATACAGGTTATGCCAAGAAGTGTTACAAAGTTGTGGTTTAGACACCTGTTAATTAGTTTCTTGTTAATCATTTCAGAAGAGTTTGCCATTGCTGGGAACAGAGCTGTAGGGCCTGTAATTAGTAGTTACATTCAGACTTAAATATGAAAGAACAGTCTATAATTTTCTCACTGTGTTTTCCATTGCAGCTACCACTTTTGCTTTTTCCAAACCAGTTTATTGTTGAAATACACTAATCACACAGCATAAGGGATATTCTGAAACATTGGTTTAAACAGCTTGCTGGATTTTGTCCTCTGTCACACTCACAAATAATTTAAAATTGTTTGGGTTTTTTTTTTCAGTTACTCCAATCATCTCAGGGAATACTAAAACTTAAAATGTAAATGCTGCCTTGAGGAAGATCTGGGGATATATTAGCTAAGAAAATAAAACAGTACTATTATAATTTATTCTTTCTGGAAGCTGTTTTGGAATAGCATGACTTAGAGTTGTTCTTAACTCCAAAAGTAATGCAACTTAGATATGGTTTTTCCCAAAAAAAAACCCTCATATCTGACTGTGATCAGAATGTCTTCACATTCCACAGATCACCTCTGTTTTTTTCCAAGTGAAGTTAAGACACCTTTGTGGCTTCCCCACCTCCTTCCATCTCAAATTTAGAACTTGATGGCAGTTTCATTCTTTGTGGACATGTATCTCTGGAAATGACAGAGTTTAAGATAAATAAATCTGGGTAAAGAAGAATTGAAATGAAGCTAAGAAATAGATATAGCTTTGTCTTGGCTTGTGCTTTGTTCATTTTATTTTTGTGTTAATCTACCAATATCCAAGAGGAAGTTACTTGAAAATTCACTTTAATTTATTGTCAAGCTACCACCTCTGTACATATACAGTGTGTGCAGGGCTGCAAATAAAGAGCAGGAGAGTAAGAGTCATCCTTTTGTTTTCTTACTTAAAAGGCAAATAGGATGTAATCTTACTATCTTAGGAGCTTTCAGTTTATATATGGAAATGATTGCTGTTGGCATTTGTTCACCAGAGTTTATATTTTTTTCCCCAAATTAGGTTAAGCTTTTAGAACAAGAAAATGAACATTTGAATCAGACTGTGGCTTCTCTGAGACAGCGCTCACAAATCAGTGCAGAAGCGAGAATGAAAGAGATTGAAAAGGAAAATAAAATCCTTCACGAGTCTATTAAAGAGACCAGCAGTAAGTTAAATAAGATGGAATTTGAAAAAAAGCAAATCAGGAAAGAACTGGAGCACTATAAAGAGAAAGGGGAGAGAGCAGAAGAACTTGAGAATGAGTTGCATCATCTGGAGAAGGAGAATGAATTGTTACAGAAAAAAATCACTAACTTAAAAATCACTTGTGAGAAGATTGAGGCCTTAGAACAAGAAAACTCAGATCTGGAAATGGAAAACAGAAAGCTAAAAAAAACTTTGGATAGCCTAAAAAATCTCACTTTTCAATTAGAATCCTTAGAAAAGGAGAATTCACAACTCGATGAAGAAAACTTGGAATTAAGGAGAACAATAGAATCCTTGAAGTGTACCAGCATTAAAGTGGCACAGTTACAGTTAGAAAATAAGGAACTGGAGAGTGAAAAGGAGCAACTTAAGAAAAGCCTTGAACTCATGAAAGCCTCATTTAAGAAAACGGAACGCTTGGAAGTCAGCTACCAAGGCCTAGACACAGAAAACCAAAGGCTACAGAAAGCCCTTGAAAACAGCAATAAGAAGATTCAGCAATTAGAAAGCGAATTACAAGATTTAGAGTCGGAAAACCAGACTCTGCAAAAGAACTTAGAGGAGTTAAAGATCTCTAGTAAGCGCTTAGAGCAGTTGGAGAAGGAGAGCAAGTTGTTAGAGCAAGAGACTTCTCAACTGGAGAAGGATAAGAAACAGCTAGAGAAAGAAAATAAAAGGCTTCGACAACAAGCAGAAATTAAAGATAGTACTTTAGAAGAGAACAATGTAAAAATCAGTAATCTGGAAAAGGAAAACAAATCTCTATTTAAAGAAATAGTTGTATATAAAGAGTCGTGTGTCCGCCTGAAAGAGCTAGAAAAAGAAAATAAAGAGCTGGTGAAAAGAGCTACCATTGATAAGAAAACCCTTGTCACTTTACGAGAGGTAAACACAAATTAGTTACTGTTCTTGTGATAATTAGTTTGTAATGTAGAGAAACTGGGTATTTTTGGGAAAAAATTTTTGTATTTTAATGCTTTGATCTGTATACTACAGCAGGGAAAGCATTAGATAATCAAAATGTGTATGATGATAATAAATGGAATGCTGTAGTGGTGTTACACTGAATTCTGTAGGGTTGCTTACAGACTCTTCACAGAGCCTTGGTTGAATGAATGCTGTTCAGATTCCCACTTTTTATTCTGGCTTGAGACACTTTCCCTTCATAATGCTGACAACCAGATTTGGAAGGGGAGTGGTACAGAAAGGGAGGGAGTGAACAACTGCAGTGAAATCCCGTTAGAGGTACAGTGTGATGTCACATAGGGCTGAAAGCTAACAAGGAAGGAAAAGAGGCTTCACATTCACTTATTTCATTTATTGTTAATAAATACTGTTAATTTTTTCTGTGTAAGGACTTGGTGAATGAAAAATTGAAGACTCAGCAAATGAACAACGATCTAGAAAAACTGGCCCACGAACTTGAGAAAATTGGCTTAAACAAGGAGCGCCTCTTGCACGATGAGCAGAGCAGTGATGACAGGTGAGAACGCCACGGTCTGCCTGGAGGGGGTGGCACTGGGGGCGGTGCACAGTCTGGTTTAGATTGTGAAGATGTGGAAACAGAACCAAAGTGGAACTTGCTGTTCTTCAACGTGATTAAGGGAGCTGATGTGCTTCTACATTCAGTGCCTGTGGAGGTGAGGTGCCACTTCCTGTTATGAAGGAGTTTAAGTGTGTCAGTAGATACAGTTAATGTATAGTAGAAATGTTTCATGTTCTACTTAGCAGCAGGAGAGGTAGAAGACAACAGGAACATCAAAGTGTTTTGTTTGGGTTTCTTTTGGGTTTTATTTCCTTTTGGACTGATGGAAGTGGTATTTACACCTTTGTCATGTAGTAGTTACCATATGCTTTCTCACTCTTCCCTTACAACTCTTGCCTTCTAATTCTTCCTTCCAAAAGGAAGCTGCATTCCCACTCACTGCCTGGGAAGTATCTGATACTTGAGTGTCTCCACAACCCTCTACTGGCTCCATCGCTTTGCCACACCTGCTGCTGTCCTGACATCTGCTTCCTGCACGACACGTTGTGTCTTATCCCATGGGGATTTAGGGACAGTTTGTGGCAGGAGAGGAGCAGCCCAGCGTGGGCTGCTGGCCAGTCTTTATTCCACGATGCTATTCAGCTGTGCTCTTCAAGAAATAAACAAGCAACAACTGCTCTCTGTAACTGATCTGTTACTACAACTGAGTGTCATGAACATGTAGAGTGATTTGGGGCCTTCTATGTTGAAATAGACCCAAGCAGCTTTTTGCCCACCCCTTATACACACACCCCGGCCTTTATTTGCCCGTTCTTGCTGCCAGTGCCCTGTTTCTGAGGCAGTGCCAGGATCCTATAGGGAGAATCTGTTACCACCTCTTGTTTTCTGCTGGTGGCTTTCAGCTACCTTCCATGGCTCACAGGGGACGAGCTCTTCTGTCCAGAAGAGGCCTCAGAACTTTGGCCAGTGTGATTTCTTCAGGTTTAAGCATTACTGAGTAGTGTGTGGTGCAGAGTCTGTGTTAGATTTGTCCTTGGGTCAGTGCACTGTACAGAGTAGCTGCAATCCTTGAGCTGAGTTGAAGCAGCATTTCTCTAAATCACATGGTTCCCCACCACATCCTTCTCTCTGAATGGGAGAGATGTGGATTTGATGGGTGGACCAGCCAGTGGATAAGGAATTGGTTGAAAGGACACAAAGGGTGGTGGTCAGTGGCTCCATGTGCAGGTGGAGGCTGGTGACAAAGGGTGTCCCCCAGGGGTCTGTCTTGGGACTGGAGCTCTTTAACCAATGACATTGGTGATGGAATTGAGTGCACCCTCAGCAAGTTTGCTGATGCCACCAAGCTGAGTGGTGTAGAAGGAAAGGGAGCCATCCAGAGGAGTCTGGACAGACTGGAAAGGTGAGCGTGGGTGAACCTCATCAGGTTTAACACTGCCAAGTGCAAGGCCTTGCCCTTGGGGCAGAGGACCCCCAGGCACAGATACAGGCTGGGAGAAGAGCTCCTGGAGAGTCGCCCTGCTGAGAAGGACCTGGGGGTCCTGGTGGGTGAGGAACTGNCTCCCCTGTGAGGACAGGCTGAGGGAGCTGGGCTGGGGCAGCCTGGAGAAGGCTGGGGGGGGGACCTCACTGCAGCCCCCCCAGGACTTAAAGGGAGCGTATGGACAGGAGGGGATTTGGATTTTCACAGGGGCAGAGCGTGGTAGGACAAGGGGGATGGATTGAAGCTGGAGGAGGGAAGGGTCAGGTTGGAGATCAGGGGAAGTTCTTCATGGAGAGAATGGTGAGGTGCTGGAACGGGCTGCCCAGAGAGGTGGGAGATGCCCCAAGCCTGGAGGTGTTCAAGGCCAGGTTGGATGGAGCCCTGGGCAACCTTGTGTAGATGCAGGCCTGGAGGTTGGTGTCCCTGGGTAGGATTTGGGTCTCTTCCAACCCAGCCCAGTCTGGGATTTTGTGTGACATAAGAGACTCCAAGTGGTGTTTGGAGTGACGGCTCCCAGAGAGATACTGAGAGAATACTGATCCATAAAGGTGCTTCTGCAAATCATACCACATGAAAGGTTTTGTGAGTCTACTTGCATGTCCCAGACAAGGCACCAGCCCTTTGCACACACCTTTACCCTAAAGACCAGGTGCTGTGTGTTTCCTTCTCATGGGTTAAGTGGTTTGTGACCTTACGTGAGTTATGTTGCCTTTGTGTTTTACAGAATGACATTATAGTGGATCTGTAAATTACTGTTTGGAAGAAGATTTGGAGTTACATGTCCCTATGGAATGGAATCCAGCTTTTCTTAAATTATAACCTGTAAATGAACTTTTAACACATTTCTGGCACCTTTCATGGCCTGTTTGTTACTTCCTTTGTCTCCAGATTAGCGCCCTGTGGGCATTACACAAAGTCCTTTTCATTTCCCCCCCATTCCCTTAGTGCTCTTTGCACTGGGTATTCCTTTCTCAAGGAATCAGTGCATGCTTTGTGCTGTGTGTGTGTAGGGTTTAAACAGCCCAGCCCAGAGCAGGCCTTATGCACTGTATAGTGGCTGACCTGCGCTTGGCACGTGTCTGCTGGGGCCTGGGATCTCCCATAGCTTGGTGCTGCTCAGCTGCACTGTCCTAAGTACAGCTTGTTCTCAGCTCTTTGCAGATCCCCTTTCAGCAGGAGATAATGCCTGTCTAGAAAGGTGTTTGATACACACTTGATAGTCCAGCCCTGCTGCCTGAAAGCGCCACAAAAGCACAAGAGTAATCAATGGTGTGAGGTATTTGCATACCAGGCTGTGGGTGTAGGAAAACTTGTACTGTCTTTCCCTATTAGTTGTTCAAAAGGAAACTGGAAACTCTGCTTTTAGTCCTTTTCTGTCTTTGTTTTCTATGTATTTCTGTTTCTGAAAAGTTGTAGTTTCTTGTTTGTATGCTGCACCCCAAGCAGGTGGAAATGCTGCCTCTTCTACTAGTCACAGGCCGCCTACTGTTTCTTAAGTCCCTGGGAATTGCCTGTCAGACCTCAAAATCCTGGATTGTCATCCTGCTGCATGATGCTACTGGACAGCTTTCTACTTATTAATTCTCTTCCCATTGGTCTTCTGCTCCAGTTCCTGACTAGATCTAATGCTGTTGTCCATTCAGGAGTCTCTTGCAATCTCTTGTGTTCACTAAACTGATAGGTTCTCTGGCAGTTGGGATTAAAAAGCAGGGGTATCAGTGATTTGTTGTATTTTATTCTGCTGTGGAGAGAAGTGGGGTGTTTTCCAGATGCAGAGTACACAAACAGTGACTAAACTGTTTAAAAGTGATTAATGAGTGTGGTTTTCAGTGTTTTCTAAAAAGGCTAGTAATTCATCAGAGCATCCAAACCGATACATTTAAATCTCACCACTTTCCCAAACGTGTGGTTTGGGTTTTTTAGTTGCCCTACACTCCTATAAATGTGGTTTTAAAAGAATAAAATTAAAATAGAAGCTTTACCCATCAGGAGTGGTAACAGTCTTAAAATACCAGCAGCTGGGCTGAGCAAACAATTTGCACATTCATACATCAAATGAGTTTGCACCTGCAAAATACTGTGCTCCACCCCCCTTCCCCAGTGCCACCACTTGGCAAGCTGGCAGGAAATGGAGATTGATGAAAATCTTGCTCTCCAAATACTTCACCTTCTAATTTAGTTCAGGTCCCCACTGGATTTGCTGGAGTGGAGCCAGGAGGAAAAGTGCTGTCATCACCCACACACACGAGTGATCTAAATAAAGCCAGCACCCTGCTGGTGTGGCTGAACAGGGGGCTTTGTGTGGCTGGTAGGCTTTCAAAGAAGGTTTTTGCATCAGGAGATGCAAAAATGGTTTTGACTGTCATCTTCTGGTTTAAATGTAGGACCTGGTAGCAGTTCTGAGGTGTCCTCATGCCTTTGAATAGAGACAGCAATCAAGTGTTTGCTAATGTATATATGAGGCTTCTGTTTCAGAGCATTTTAGAACTGAAATGCCTCAGATAATTGTGAAACACAGACTTTTTTTTTTTTGTGTGTGCTGTCATTGATCAGTAGGTACAAACTTTTGGAGTCAAAATTAGAATCCACACTGAAGAAGTCTCTCGAAATAAAAGAAGAAAAAATTGCTGCTTTGGAGGCTCGTTTAGAAGAATCAACAAATTTAAACCAGCAGCTCCGTCAGGAACTGAAGACGGTAAGGAAGGAGAGTGGATTCTTTGTAAGGTTACATTACACCTACACCAGCTGTTGTTTCTGCACTCGACCTTCTGTGTAATACACAGCAGAGGTCTGACTGCTTTCCAAGTCTGCAAGAGCACAGGCCCAGCCTTGAAATCACGTGAAAAGTTGTTGATGAGCTTATTTATTGGTCATTGAATAGGCCAAGTGGATAAAAAACCTGAACTTTATTTGATCTGAGATGCAAAAAAATATTTTTTCTTAGATCTACCTTGAACAGCCTTGGTGGACTGGTTAAAAAAGCACTGCAATCCCCTTGATTACTAACTTGCATAATAAAGTTACATATAAATAAATCTGGGATACAGTTGAAAGCACCGAAATAAAGTAGAAAATAGAAATCTCTTTGTGTTAGACAGGTATGACTGTGAGCCCAACTGTTACATTTAAGGTATCAGTATCCATAAGTTGATCATCATCTCCCCAGACAGACACAAAAAGCAGATTTAGGAATGCAGTAACATAGATCTAGATGTATATAAAACATTCTGTTCTTTGAAGAGTGGTTTGGTCATGTAATAAATTAGGATGTAGGCAATGGAAAATTCTAAACCTAATGTAAGTTGTCCTAAATAATTTCAGGTGAAGAAGCATTATGAAGCTCTCAAGCAAAGACAAGAAGAGGAAAGGATGGTTCAGAATTCTCCTCCAAGAAGCGGAGAAGACAATCAAGCTGTCAATAAGTGGGAGAAAGAAAACCAGGAAACGACTAGAGAATTACTGAAAGTTAAAGATAGACTAATTGAAGTAGAAAGGAATGTAAGATGTGGTTTTAATAGTATTCTGATTTTAATTATTTGTTGTGAACTGTTCCAGTCCTGTGGGTGAGAGTGTTGTGAAGCAAGTCAGCCATTTATCACCCAGTGTATGTACCAAGCAGCATGTGAATTAAATGTAGTGTGTGAAGCAGCTGGACTCTGCACTGGCTGATGCTGTCAAGAGTTTGACCAGCATTTAAAAGAAAATGTGGAAACGTGAATTTGCCCATTTGAATCCACAGATTTCTCTTAATTCCCTCTGGTATAATCCTTGTTTACATGAGTCATGGCAGTTCCTCTACCATTTCTCCATAGGTAGAGTATTAGTTACCTACTTCTTCCATCTTGACCTGTAGTAACTATGTGTTACTTGCTGTAGAAGGTGCTTTACAGATTCCTGGTGCTCTGTAAATGTCTGTGGAGTCATGCTGCTTTGTTCAGGGAAACAGGGTTGGTTTTTTTCCTTGAAGTCCAGTAAACTACTGTGAACTCAAATACTTTTTTTTTTTTTAATATTGAAAGAATGCTACACTGCAGGCAGAGAAGCAGGCACTGAAGACACAATTAAAGCAACTTGAGACACAGAATAGCAATCTGCAGGCTCAGATTCTTGCACTTCAGAGACAGACTGTGTCTCTACAGGAGCAAAACACAACTCTACAAACTCAAAATGCCAAGCTGCAGGTAATGTTTTCCTATTTTGCTTTAAAAAATAAGATTAATTCAGAATTTTTTTTCAGATGACATCTTGAAAGCTAATGGCCATAGAATAAGTCACATGGAAAAGAATGTGCAAATAATCTGCACTAAGAGCAGTCAAATGAAGTTTTGTTTGCTGATCAGTAATAACATTTCTTCCTTCCTGTTTATCCTTTTTAAACTCTTGACATTATACATGAGATTAGAAGACTGAATAAAGAGAATCTATGCCAGGAGAATTTTTTTTAATTTATTTTTACTTCAAAATCAGGTCAGGGGAATAGTGTGTCCAAAGAGACTCTACTAAATTTAATACTTTTTCTATTTTTATAAATAGAGTTTAAAAACCCCAATAAAATAAAAACCATACCTAAGAGGAAAATCAAGAGGTTACTAAGTACAGAAGGCTTGAAACAACCACTTTGACAGCTACATTAACATATGAAGGTTGAATTCAGATAATCCAGAGGCAAAAGGGGCAGTGCGTGACCGTGACAGAAGAAATTCTAAAAGTGGTTGTCTCCAGAGATTTAAATCTCTTATGGACAAAATGTAGATGTTGTTCTTCATTCTTTAGCAGGGTTATTAAATACTTAACCTTTTTTCTTTTTTTCTTGTGATAAATTAAATATTCTTATTAATAGGCCTCATGGGGTTTTGGAGCTGCAAGAATCCAAACTACTTGAAGAGGGAATATGAATGCCACAGTTAGCAGAAATAGTGAACAGTGTCAGAAATGATGGGGGGTGGATGAAAATCAAGTAGTGAAGGAGTCCTTCAACAGCACATGTTGTGAATGCCTCATGTTTTCATCCTGCCCCTTCCTGAGAAGCGAGCAACGTTGTACTGCAGCAGCTCTGCCTGTCTCCCACACTGACATGAGATTAATGCACAGTACTCCCCTTTGTGGCTGGCAAGCCAGGAACAAAACACAGTATTTGTGCACGTGCTGTGTTTAGTCTACTCATTAAAAACTGGTGGATGGATGTGGGCATGGAGATAGAGCATTTTATAGAGGTGAAAATATCTGGGATTCAGAAATCTTGGTGGTTTGTAATCCCATTTATAAAAAACCCTCAGGAATAACTGTGTAGCTCCTTTTTTGCATCATGAATTGCACAGCAGCACAGGCCTTTCCTATCTGGTAAATGTGGAGAGGGAATTCACCGTAGGTATTTGAAGGTTTGGAGGCAGTGAGCTGGCTGGGTGAAGCATTTTCTGCCTTGAATTGGTTTTTTTGGTTGCATGTTGAACCTCTCCAAGGACTGTAGTTTTTGTTACCAGGGGTGACTGACTGATGTTATACCAAATAGAAAGAGAAAGGGAGTTCTCCTTCAGCTCTTCTGCTTCTAGCTTCAGGCAAGTTGCAAGAGAGTGCAACATCAGCTCTAAATCAAAATGAGAGATGAAATATGTTTGTGAAAATAAGTGATTAGCAAAATCTGAAGTGCACACTAAGCTGGTCTACATGGACCATCAGAACTGTTCTTAGATAACTGCAATTCTACTGTTCCTTCTGCAGGAAGATACAGGACAAAGGGTGTCTTAACAGATACCTGGGAGTTCTGAACTGAGTGAAACTCGGGATTCAGGCAGGGAAGTTTCTCAGCACACACACGGCTTCGGACATTACTTCATTTCCAGCGAAAGGTTCAGTTTTCTCATCAGTGACAAAGAATGCTGCAGTGCCAACAGAAAGGGATTTGTTCCTTAGTAACAGTGTGCACTGGAGGGATAGATTATTTTTTTTCTTTTTCCCTTAATAGATACCCTGAGGGCTTTAGAAGCCTCAGCAGTTTTTTTCATCTCTCAAACAGGGGAGAGAAGGAAACTGGCCTAATACAGGTCAGATGACAAGCACATTCAGTACCACCAATTCTTTAAGACACCTAAGGATTAGATTAGGTTAATCTTACCAGGGGCACACAAACTAAAGTTGTTTGAGGGGTTTTACCTGCCTAATGATTACGGCTGTAATGTATTATTAGACATTATTACTGTTGTGACATAATTGTTGGAGAAATTGTACTCTTCTAAAAGTGCTTTCCAGCAGGTCTCACACACAAAGTGTGACAGTGCTGCTGTTGCAAGAGAACTGAATGGCAGCTCCTCACAGAACAGAATATGGGCAGCTCCTTTGAGGAGCCAGTGTTTTCTTTCCCTTTCACTCCATTAAGTGGATGCTCATGTTTGGAGTCAGATTGTAAATGATCAGTGGGAGCCACAAGGATTTAAATATGGCTGTAGAGATTCTGTGCCATACAGTTGGGCTTTTGGGGTTTAAATCCATGTGGGTATGGCATAGTCATGTCACAAGTTTGGCTTCTGGGATCAGGATCACTGCTGATCATTTCTCCAAGATATTTTGGAGAGAATGCTAAAGGAAAATCTGCCTCTTACCTAGACACCACTTAATGGATATCTGAAGGCAAATAATAAATTGATTTCCCATCCCTCAGTGTAGACATATGCTTAAGCACGTTCCTCAATACCACTGTAAAATTATTCTTGGACTACTTCAGATTGGAATGGTCTATCAGAATATACAGGGGAAAAGTATTCTCATTAAAAGTTGGCAGGTAATGGAATAACTAGAAGGTTGCTAAGACACCACTAGGGTTAAGCTCCAGAGATACTTTAATAGGAGAGGGACAAAATAATCCAAACTACAAAAATAATACTCAACTCCTGTCATGTGCTTATGGCTGCAGGTTGAAAATTCCACCCTTAATTCTCAGAGCACATCTCTGATGAATCAGAATGCACAGCTGTTGATCCAGCAGTCTGCTTTAGAAAATGAGAACGAGTGCGTGCTCAGAGAACGGGAGGATCTGAAATCCTTGTACGAGTCGCTCCTCAAAGATCACGAGAAGCTGGAACACCTGCACGAGCGCCAAGCTTCCGAGTATGAATCCCTGATCTCTAAACATGGAAGTCTTAAATCTGCACACAAAAATCTGGAGGTGGAGCACAAGGACTTAGAAGACAGGTGAATACTAATGTGCAGAGTAAAATGAGAGTCTGTGACTCCTGAGCACAAGGCAAAAGGTGCTGAATGTAACATTGATAAAATTAGTGTTGGTATAATCTTAAAACTTTGAAAGATCACCTTTAAAAAATTACAACAATGTATTTTCCTGTCACAAAAATAACCCCCAGAAACTTAAATACTGTTTTTGTTTGCAGGTACAATCAGTTGCTGAAGCAGAAGGTGCAGCTGGAAGAACTGGAGAAAGTACTTAAGGGAGAACAGGAGAAAATGCTGCAGCAAAATGTGAAACATGAAACTGTAGCAGCAGAGTATAAAAAACTTCGTGATGATAATGAAAGGTAAAGCAAAAGTCAGATATTGGTTGGTACAAGTGTTGTATCCTCTCACATTTCTTACACCTGATGGCTGCAATTCAGGACATTTATAATCCACACCTTACAGCAACTCCACTCCGTTGGCCTGTGATACAGAAAAACTGAAGGGAGGGACATGACACCCATTAAAAAATAATTATGATGTCCTGAGGGTACCAAATTCCACAGGAATGGCAGGCCAAGCACTGTGCAGTATGGTTGTGAGCTCTAGACAGAGCAAACCACTCTGAGTAGCTTAAGGGCAAGATTTACAAAGGATGGTACTTCCCACCACAAGAAGAGGCTTTAGGATTTCTTTTTCTGGCAGAGAGGCTCACAGTTAAATGCCTCCCACCTTTGTGGTGTGTGAGGGAGATTGGTTTTAGAAAGGGGTGTGCCAGGGCCCAGAAGGGAAAAGGGAGCCCAAGAGTCATTACAGCCTCTGTGGTTGCTGAGGTTTGGGCTGTTCCTGATTTGTTACTGTTCTGTTGGCCAGAAATCCTAGTGGTTTTGTAAGATTCTTGTGCTTTGGAAAGAGACATCTTGAAACTAGTGGTATGTCCATGCTTAGAAATCCTGCTGTACTTTTAAATGTATGGAGAACCTGGAGTGTTTGGCTTCAGGGCTCTCCTGTGGCTTAAATACACACCTAAGGAAATGGGACTGGGAGAAGGTTTCCATGCTATGTGGTGCTGACATTTATGCATGTCCTGTGGAGTGGTGCAGAGCCCTGGAAATGTCCTGCATCAAAGGGAACGTGGGTCATGAGTACATCTCCTTTCTGTGTGCATGTGTTCTTTTATGGTGTCTTTCAATTCCAGGCTTACTCATACATACAGTCAGCTCTTGAGAGACAATGAGGTTCTCCAGACTGATCACAAGAACGTGAAAACATTACTGAACAATTCCAAGCTAGAGCAGACGCGGTTAGAAGCCGAGTTCTCTAAACTCAAAGAGCAGTACCAACAACTGGACATCACATCTACAAAACTAAACAATCAGTGTGAGGTACATAAGAATTAAGCTATTTCTCATTACTAGTTTTTGTTGTAAGATTTATGTAAGTGTAGTTGTAGATTCTTCCTTGAGAAGTAGTCCCTCGGTTTCTAGATAATGAAGTTGGTCTGAAGACCAATTAATTTGCTTGTACAGGCAATACAGAAATTGGGGCTCATGTTAGGTAAACTGTTTTAAGTTATCAGAAGCATCAAAGAGGCTTTTATCCATTGAGTTGTGATTTAATTAAGTTTTCTGTTTGATTTGACTATCAGAAACCTTTATAAGCCTAAATTGTCTTGATAATCTCATTATGTGTGTGTCAAATATGCTCACATATATATGCATCTACCATTTCATATATTTTAACAGCTGCTTAGCCAGCTTAAAGGAAATCTGGAGGAGGAAAACAGACACCTACTAGATCAAATTCAGACATTAATGCTACAGAATAGAACATTACTTGAGCAGAATATGGAAAGCAAGGATCTCTTCCATGTAGAGCAAAGGCAGTACATGTGAGTCTTGAAAATTAAATTGCTGTGATTAGAGCAGTTACACTAATACTTCTTTTTTAAAAAGTTCTGTTTTATAGAGAAATTAATGTGTGTGCTACTTCTGAATTGTTTCTCTTAAAATCAAAATTTCAATTCTGTATGAAAAGCAGAGAACACAAATGATGAACATTAGATTTTTAGTTCTAAAGGATCAGTGCAACTGTGTTCCATACTGGTGGTGCAAATGAGGAATGAAAATGTTAAATTTTCCATTACCTTTTATTACAAGCAGAGTTCTTGGGTTTGTTTATTTAATCTATCAGCTTTAGTGAATTTGAGAGAAGAGAAAATATACTAGTCTAAATGATTCTGTTAAGAGTCTATATGCACTTTAAAAAATTATTATTATTAAAGAAGGGGAAAATCCTGTTGTATAATCAGGGAAAACAGAATTTTTTCCATTTTATATCGTAACATTGAACATAAGCATTCTTATTTGCTGTATCTCTTTCTTGAGGTTTTGTTTCAATCTGAAACAAGTGTAAGACTTCCTTGTGCCACTTTCAGATAACAGCTGTCCAAAGGAACATGCTGTGCACCCATTATATATACAATTTTGAAGCATAACTTACCAGTAATTTCTGTTTGCAGAGACAAGCTGAACGAACTAAGGCGACAGAAGGAGAAATTGGAGGAGAAGATAATGGATCAGTATAAATTTTATGAACCATCTCCACCAAGAAGGTACTGCTGAACATGATAGAGAAATAAACACAAATGCAAACATGACATACCTGTTCTGTTCCAGCTGAAAATCCAGTTTTCATTAAACTTCAGGGGAGCAGAATTGTGTCCATGATCTTGCATAGAAATTAGGAAAGGTCTGAAGGCACAAGTGATGTATTATAAATACAATAAATGTCCTGTGTTGTTGATAACAGAAGGGGCAACTGGATTACTCTGAAGATGAGGAAGCTGATAAAATCGAAGAAGGATGTTAACCGAGAACGGTTGAAGTCTGTGACCCTCACGCCAACGCGCTCAGAATCCAGCGAAGGATTCCTTCAGCTGCCCCACCAGGACAGTCAGGATAGTTCTTCTGTGGGCTCAAACTCTCTGGAAGATGGCCAGACCCTAGGGACAAAAAAGAGTAGCAGTGAGTACCACAAAACATTTTTTCCTTTGGGAAATCCTTGGCTAATTTTTCGTGTGTGTGATTAAAAGTTGAGGTGTTCAGAAAAAGCTCTGTTGTTTGGAGGATTTTTTTTTCAAGATAATTTTAAAGTCTTTAGGAATGAAGCCTGAATTAACTTCTTAATGACAGATTGACACTGACTTTCTGACCTCCTTGAGTGTTGGGGCAGGAACTAGATTTTAGCATTCCTGTAGCTCAAGATGTTAAAATACACTTACAGTGCTTGGGTAGGGTGAAGCAGGCACTGCTGCTGGGTCAGAATACTTGGGTCTTACATGCACTTAAAATCCTTTCCATACTTTGAAAAATCTAATGTCTGGGGTTTCAGAAGACAGCAGGTCAGGGCTTTCTGTGCCAGCTATGAATTTTCTGTGTTAGGGGTGATTAAAGCCATTGTGATGGTTTTTTTTTATCTTACTGCAGAAGCTCAGTCAAAGCTCAAACATCTCAAACAGAGTTTCAGGGAAACTTAATTTGTGATCATTTTTTTTTAATAACTGAAGGAAATAGGAAATAGCATACCAACAGGAGGTCTTGTGGAGGTCTTGTGGAGTTTGGGAGTGGCTGAAGCTAGAGTGGCTGAAGCTAGAGTGGATGCTTTAGGCAGTGTGTTAGCTTGAATCAGGAATGTGCACGCTTTGGTTCAGACCATCTGCATCTGTGTCAACAATTTCATGTTCTGGAAGGGCTCTTCTGTGTGACAGTTTTCTTTGCATGATACTTGGGACCTTGTAGCGTGCAGTTACCCTCCTGCTGGAGCCACAGTTGAAGTTATGCTGGTTGATCCTCAAAAGAGTTTTGAAGTTGTTCAGACCTCATTAATTTTCTACTCCATGGACCTCGGTTGTGTTTCCCTTAATCCCAGTGTATTTATCCACAAACTGGAAGGGCTGATCTAATTCTGGATCCTAACTTTTCTCCTTTACATATATCACCATGGAAACCATAGGTTTGGATAGAATCTGGATGAGGTACGTGCTGATTCAACATTGACAGTCTCACCGAGACAGTCTCTGGCTCACCAAGAGAACATCTTGGTGTCAGAAGTACCTGTAACAGTGCACATTTTGCAGGCTATTTCTTCTGCTTGTAAAATTCCTGTAAATCCTAAATATCAAGATACTGTGGCCCTTTCTTTTCCCTGAGAAGTGGCTTGGCAGTAGCAGCTTCCACTGAAAAAAGCTACAAGAAAGAGAAAACCCATTAGTTGCCATCTGTACATACAGATGCTCGGGGTCGTGGCCTTCACCCTGGTCAGAGGCAGTTTTGAGTACAGGGAGAGACAGATTCTATTCCACCCTCACTTCTGGCATATGGGAGGTTTGCTGGTGCTTCCAGAGGGAGCTGCTGAGGTGTGAGATGTCCTTCAGTAGCCAAGAGCAGGCAGCTTACAGCCCAAACTGCAGTTCCCTGGCACGAATCGGTGGTGTTCTCCACAGCTAGAGGACACAGTACTGACATAAAGCCATCTTTGAGACATATAGGTTTCCTACCCCAGATTCCCTGTCAGAGAAAGGAAGAAAGGAAGAAAGAGAGAAAGAGAGAGAAAGAGAGAGAAAGAGAGAGAAAGAGAGAGAAAGAGAGAGAAAGAGAGAGAAAGAGAGAGAAAGAGAGAAAGAAGGAGAGGGAGAAAGAAGGAGAGGGAGAAAGAAGGAGAGGGAGAAGGAAGGAGAAAGAGGGAGAAAGAGGGAGAAAGAGGGAGAAGGAAAGAGGAGATGCTGATCCCAAAGGGAATAATCCTGTGGCTACCACTGCTGATCAACTGACTCACTGTCCATTTTCTTCCTGTGGGGTGGTGATGGAGACAGGACGCTCTGTTTTCAAGAGGCCTCTTCTCTTACAACAACAGGTGATCTTGGTGTAAAAGTGAGGGTTCCCTGTTGTGCAGAGAGGTCCCACAGAGTGCTTGAAGCCCTGCTCCGGTTCCAGAGGTCTCTGGCAAGCAGGGGGTGCCTGTGCAGCTGCTGCTGTGTGCAGCACAAGTCTTTAGGCAGTGTGGGTGCTGCTCACTCCCTGCCAGCAGAGTCTCACCTTTGCTGTTCTTCTCTATGGTCAGGGATGGATCAGGTGGGTGCCGCAGATCCGACCGCCGCTTCGTGTGGAGCCACTTTGCCCAGGGGGGTGGGATGCCTTGTGCAGAGACAACCCAAGGCCAGCAAGTTCAGTTTTTATGGGGTGTTGGGTTTTTTTCTGAGGAGAAAGGCAGATTGGTTTTGCTAGCTTCCAATTTAGATAATTAACAATGTCCTGAGGAATTAGTGCTGTGTGTAAGGCTGTCATCTCCGAAATAGTAGTAGCAGACAGTTCGTATGGTGGTGGGAGTAACAGGAATATACTGGTTTCCATTTCCTGTTACCAAAATGTTTAGAAGATGTCTGGCTGACATTGTGGTTTGTGCATGAAGAAAAGGACTTGAGGATTTAATAGTATCCATACAGAATTCCACTGAGTATTTCTAGCAGACAGTGGGAGGATTCCAAAAACAAGGGAAATTTCCTGATCTGTGGAGGTAATCTGCAGTACTCATCTTCCATTCCTGGCTTGGAAATGCAAAAATGTGTTCAGAGAATACTGAAAAGAGAAGTTAAGGAAATAGGACTTGAGTTCTTTGAGGTGACAGTTACGAAGACCAAAGCAGTCACAGACTCATGGAGCGATTAGGGCTGGAAGGGACCCTCAGGATCATTGAGTTCCAACCCCCTGCCATGGGCAGAGACACCTCTGCTGCCATCCCATTTGTAAAGTGTTGGAATAAAGGGGTAGAGAGCAAAAGCTGACTATGCCCAAGTTCTAAAGAGTGAAGGTATTCTCTCAAGGGTGGTGCCTGTTCCCAAAGAAGAGGTGTTGACACACCATTTCCAGGCCAGCAGGAGTTGGAGCAGAGTCCTGGGTTTGCTGCAGCTGCTGGGAGCCATAAGCCAGTCCTTTTGGAGGTCATCCCTGTTAACAAACCAGAATCACAGATTCTTGAACTGTCCTCTCCTTACTTTTTAATAAGATTAGGGTGGATGCTTTTAATTGAGATGGAGAGTTATCTTGTCTAGAAAGGATTACGAGGGATCACTTGACTTGCCTATAAAGGATTATGGAAGTTAAAGAGGAGTCCTCGTTCACCACGAGGACCAAAAGTAGAAATAGAAGAGTCACCTCTTGGCATCAGAATTAAAACCAGTCAGCTCTTTACCTGCTAGAAACTCATCTGATGCTGCCCTTCACGTTCCTTTGGCAGGGAACCGTGCAAAGCTGCATCCTTTTACATGCAACTGGACAGACAACACGCTGCTCTCCCTTACGGGAGCTTTAGCAGCTGCCTTGTTGGGTTTTTTGAGCTGGTCAGTGTCTGTTTTTATGTGGGTTTTGACTTATTTCTTTAGGATCTACAAGAGGAAGAATGCTTTATTCATCTGAAAAAGAAAAAGGCTGTTGCCTTTAACATACCTTTATGTAGGTAATAAAAAAATACACCTATGTAGGGAATAATTGAGCAGTGAAATTGTACTTGTTGTGCTCCTGTCTCACATAGGTATCACAGGTGGCTTGCTTTTCTCCCTCTTCTTCCCCCCCACCATGATAAGGACCTGACACAGGAGGGTGTTTGCTGTCCCTCTCCAGTTGAGGTAGACTTGTATTCTACAACTGCCACGCAGTTGGTGGCAGCTGTAAATGTTCTGCAGCTCAAGCCTCTCCCTCTAAGGGTGGATGCAGAAGAGTTTGCTGGAGAGGGAGATTCCATTGTTTCAGGGTAGCTCCAGTGCACTGGTAAATGCATATGTATCTGAAGTGCTGCTGTATAGAATAGACACAGCTGCATCTCAGACTGCTGGTTGAGCAGAAGACCAAGTTAAACAACAAATCACGTGTCCCAGAAGTGACTCCAGAGAGATAGAGTGAGCAGATCTTGGGGTGACAGACTGGACTATGCTGCTTATTAATTGGTAATTTCCTTTCTGGACCTTTGCACCCCAGTCATTTGCATGGGGCTCTGTGAGCTTAGCAGGCAGCTGACACCTCCATCCGATGCTTCGGGACACAGCGGTCTGCTGGTACTCGGGTACTAATGCCAAATAACTAGATCAAAGGACAAGATTAACTTGTGATTTCCACCTCCTCCCTCTTCTAATACTATTTGTAGTTTTAACTCTGTTTCCTGATATTACACACCTTGATTTTTCCCTTAGTGCTCCCAAACTGGTACAGTCACGCTCACATTTGCATTTTCCTTTGGTGGTGGTTTTCTTAAAATATCTGGTATTTTTCCAGCTAAAAAAAAAATGCAGTGTACACCATTCTAGCCAGTACATCTTGATTTTTATTTTTCTTTGAAGTAGCTTTATTTCTATAAAATGTTGGAAGTCACTGCACACAAGTGAGAGACTGAACATAAGGTCCTTGTAACTTTTCAACCAGAGAGTAGATGCCCAAAATCATCAATGAGCACAGATTGTGAGGAGTAGTAATACTGTGTCCTACTAGAGATGTAGGGCAAAACATTGCAGAAGTTATTAGTCTCAAGAATGAATGATTCAACCCTGGAGGGATTGAAAAGGTGAATAGATGATGTGTTGAAGGACATGGGCTAGGCAGGGTCAGGCTGGGCTTGGACTCGATGAGCTTAAAGGTCTCTTCCAACCCAAGGGATGTGATGATTCTATGATGTGAACATACTTGAAAGTAGCTGTGCTTCGACTTGTTTTCATTTCTGTGTTCAAGAAGTGTTATTTTTCACAGTAAAAGCTGTATAATCATCTGCAAAAAAGTTTGTTTCTTCTTTCAAGAGCTTGGCAGTTACTGTATTAACACTCGTCACCATTATTTTCGGTGCGTTTCTGAGTATATTGAAGTTTTCATAGTGTAGTTTTCATATTTCAGTGTAGTTTTCATATTTCATTATCACACAGAAGCAGGAGAGCGATAGTCTTGTAGCATAGCTTAAACTCAGACATTCATTTCTGTCCTTAGTTTCAACATTTAACTTCCATCTGTTCTTCTCCCTTTTTTTTCTTTCATTTCCCTGTTTCCGTTTTTCCTCATGCTATGACATAAAAGTGGTTGCACTGAAAAGACTGCCCTTTTTGAGGAACAGACCGAAGGAAAAAGACAAAATGAAGGCCTTCTACCGTCGCTCCATGTGTAAGACTTTATGACAGTTCAGCTTCTTTTAAACAGCTACACTGGCTTCCATTACTAATTTTTCACTAACCTCTCCCTGGACTGCGCTGTATTTTTCCTCCTCTTTTGCCATGTGCGAGTCCTGCTACGATACAAGGAGCTGGAGCTTATTCTTTTTTTTTTTCTTTTTTTTTTTTTTAACTTTGGCACTGAATACTTTATATATGTGCACATGCACACACATGTACCCACACCTTGACATGCACAAGCACCCGCACGTACATATATATATTCAGTGCATTGCGATCGCATATACCTGTATACATAGTCGTCTATATACACATCCCCTATGTGTATATAAATTTACAGTGCACTGTGTTAACCTAAATAATTCCAAATTACGCCTCCCTTAAGGCTTTTAAGGATCCCCTGTAAGTTTTTGTTGAGAGAAAGCGTTAGAAAGCAGCGCCAGGCTGTGTGGTGGTCTGTCACTCTCCGAGCATTCGTCACTCGTGGTTGCCAAAATGTTGTATTCAGTCAATTCATTCTGTTTTGGGGTTTTTTTTTTTCAGTTTTGTTTTAGAAGAGGGGTGGACAGTTTTCTCTAGTTTTGTGAAGTAAAGGTGAATATCATCAGATGTCATCTTTTTCAGATCCTTCTATTTGTTGTTACGTGAGACACAGTATCCCTGCAGTAACCTGCACTGTACAAGGATCCCGTATCAATGTTGACATCATATTGTGCCAGCACCTTTGCACACTTGATCCTTCCTCATCCCATTTTCCCATTGCAAAGAGTGTACCAAAGCTTCTAACACGCACATCACGCACCACGGCAGCGCAAGCATGGCGACTACACCTTATACATCCAGTTCTAAGAACCTCACTGAGCTGCAAGAAGTCTCTGCCTTACAACACTTCTCATTCATTGAGCAAATTGCATGTCATAACATGGATGATCTCGTGTTTGTATCTTCCAGTATTCAATGTGCTTTAATGCTTAGAAAACTGTCAAACATTGTGCACTACGAAATAAGAAGAGAAGCAAATACATTGACCATGCTGATCATTTGCTTTCATTTGCATCCCAGCCATGAATGACCTGGTGCAGTCCATGGTCCTAGCAGGAGGACAATGGACAGGTAGTTCTGAGCATCTGGAGGGTCCTGATGATATATCTGCGGGTAAAAGGAGGAAAGAATTGGGAGCTATGGCCTTCTCTACTACAGCTATCAACTTTGCAACTGTCAACTCTTCTACAGGCTTCAGATCCAAGCAGTTGCTAAATAATAAAGGTATAGGTAGAAGCTTCTTACATCGTGGTGTGACTGTGTGTAACAGCTATTTCATGTTATTTATACTGATTGTATTTATGGCTTAAGGTGTTTGGTAAAAAGTAGACATACTAAATTGAGCTGCAGTGCTAAGACACTGCAGGTGTAACACATTGTGGGTTTTTTTCCTACAGAATGTTACCTGAGTAAAAATGAATTGCTATGAAAGGTGTTTTCCTGTATTTTACAGATGATAAATACCTCAATAACCTTTTAGTTTTGTTTCACATCTTCCTTTATGTCTCTGTGTATAGATACTACATCCTTTGAAGATGTAAGTCCACAAGGTATTAGTGATGATTCTAGTACAGGATCGAGAGTTCATGGTAAGATGTGAATTTTAATTACAAGAGTTAAGGGTGTGTTATGAGAATGTTAACAAAGTTTGCAAAAAGTGAGTGGTGTTGTGACAAGTGAGCATGCTGTGATTTGCACAATCTCTGGAATGCATAGTGTCATCTCTCCAGATTACTCTTTTCTTTCTTAACTACTACACCAGATAGATATTCTATATCTCTAGTAGAAAGTATCTGTGAAGTGCATCTGAACAGGATCAAAGCATTTTCCCCTTTAAAAAGTTACTCTGAGTAACTGAGTAAAATAAAAGAAGCTGCTATTCCAATTCTAAAAAAAAACCAACCTAAAACCAAACTTAAAAACACCACCCAAATCCAAATCTGGCCTGAATTATTTGTTGTCAGGGAAACCTGAATTTGTCATGTAGTTTTTTTAGAAGATCATTGTACATTCCTTCAAAGCT
Source organism: Heliornis fulica (assembly GCA_013399135.1). Lineage (NCBI taxonomy): Eukaryota > Metazoa > Chordata > Aves > Gruiformes > Heliornithidae > Heliornis > Heliornis fulica. Next base: position 73,410 of record VXBZ01001965.1, read on the forward strand.
CTGAAGAGGAAAGCTCTAATAACTACTTTAGTTAACTCTAGTAGAAAAACTTAGTATGAGCTAGCAACGCTTTTGAAGGTCATAACGGTGCGTTTCCCTTGTATTGGATAGGAGTACAGGACATTATCTGTGCAGATGCTCTTGCTCCTCCTGTTCGTGGCATTTCAACAATGTGCAAGGTTCCTTGTCAAATCTGTTGTAAGTGACCTAATCACCAGCAGCTTTCTGCATGCCCATCCTTTCATCTGTAACCCCCTGGTTTCCCACTAACCGACCGGTTTGGGTTCTCAACGTACGCTCTGTTTCTCTTTCCCTCTCCCCTGTACCTCATGGCTCCTGTAGTGCCCTTTTCTAAAGTGTCCTCTTGGACTGCCTGGAAATCCCTTCGCTTTCTGATCTGTAAGAAACCATTTTGTTGACGATGGGCATGCTCAGCCTGTGAAGTAGTGCATGATTCCTGCCTCTGAGCATTCTGTCATCAGAATGTCAAGGTACCGCGTCATCTGCTCGCATTTGTTCATCAAGGTGTCTCCTAATTTTCCATTTAGCTTCCAGACCAGCCAGCCTTGATAGTGGCAGAACATCCACTAGCAATAGCAATAACAATGCTTCACTCCATGAAGTCAAAGGTACGCTGTAGGTGATTTTACATACGTGCTTCATTCCCATTACTTGCTCTGTGATGTCGTCTCTGTACATTAATAAAAAGCAAACCAAAAAAATTCCCACAACACACCACAGGGTGGTGGATTTTATAGGATTATGTAGTGTATGTATTTTTTACTTGAAGGATTTTATAGACTTCATGCCCCAAATTAGATACAGCTATAAGTGTTAATAGAACTTGTGTTTTTAATAAATACTAAAAGTCTATTTTAATAAACACTAAAGTGATGTTAGTAAGTTTCACGGTGTTTTAAACCAAGCCTGACCCAAGTAAAAATCTTATAAAATAAAAATTCCCCCCCAAATGACTTCAGAATTGCTTTTTATAAGCAAAGAGGTTGCTGAATTTTTTCCTCCTAGCCCCCTCCTGCCTGTGCACTGCAGCTGTGAAACTGTACAGTGTGCAGCACTAACCAGACAAAATGGCACATGTCAACTTCTCTAAATTTGTTTTTACAAGGTTAATAATGTTTGTGGATTTGACAACATTCTCCAGATCTCATCTGTTAGGAGCCTCGATATATTTTTGATTGTGATGGCCTTTCTAGTGGTACATCTAGACTAAATCACTACCATCACAAGACTTGATGTAGTATTCATGGCTGGTGCTTATTAAACAGTGTCTCTTGGTTGAAGTTTGGGAAGGAATGCCAGCTTCAGAATTTTTACCAGTTTTACCTTTTCTGTCTCTTTGATGACTCACTCCCACAAGAGACTCTTTGAGGTACGCCTTGCACCATTTTCAGTACAGGATGAGAAAGTTCTGCTGTAAACATTCTCTCTTCAAACTTAATTTTTTGTCTTAGGAGTAGGAAATTCTTGATTATTCATGAGTATTTTTTAAGCCATTCACAGTTACTGGAAAATAACAAAGAATTAAAATAATAAAGAAATAGAAGCTCCAGGGAGACCTTCTAGCGGTCTGCCAGTACCTCAAGGNTCTGCATCTTGCAGGGCGGTTGGAGTAGATGGATGACCTCTGGGAGTCTAATTAACCCTAATCATTCTATGATTCTGTGATAATTGATGTTGTGGAATTTATTTTGGTTTTAATGCCATCTGCTTCTTGAGGGTCATGGCTTCTGGGGGCAGCAGCGTTCCTCAATAGTCTTGTTGAAGGGAATGTTTTCCTTCCACTCTACCCTTTGTATTTCATTTCACGTTCAACTCGCCGGTGGCGTATCAGTGCGCCTCATGGTGACACCCAACCAGAGCGGAGGCCTGTCGTTAGCCCCTGAGAGCACAGTGTTGTGTGGGTGGAGGCCCAGATGATGAGGGTTGGGGGGTGGTGGTGTGTGCTTTATTTTATTCATGACACGTTTAAGAGCTGTGAGAGGTACTTTGGGGGAGTGAGGTTGTATTAGTACCATCTTGGGTTGGGGTGAAAAAGGGCAACTGGATTTTTTTAGTGTTTTGACTAGAATTATTGATAACAGAACCTGATCATGTTCTCGGTCTGGGTGCGGTTATACTGTTTGGTGTGTTTATCTTACGGACTACTGAACCCCGTTTACCCCAAAAGCAGGTGCAGTTCACAACCAGAGCCGGCCACAGAGCCACAGCAGCGGAGAATTCAGTCTGCTGCACGAGCACGAGGCCTGGTCCAGCAGCAGCAGCAGCCCTATCCAATACTTGAAAGGTCACACGCGGTCTAGTCCCGTGCTCCAGCAAAGAACGTGTGAAACGCTGGATGGTCGTGGAAGACACCTCAAAACCGGTTCTCCTGGCAGCGAAGTCGTCACCCTGCAGCAGTTTTTAGAAGAAAGCAACAAGAGCACCTCAAGTGAGGTTAGTTGAATAAATATTCTGATGAGAGTTATCCCATGCTCAGGCACAGAATTAATAGAAGGTTTGCAGCGGGTAGAATCGCTTTAAAACTTCAGGGAGATTCTGGTAGTAGTGTGGGCTGTATCCTAATCAACTGTGCTTGCAGTATTACACTCGAAAATTATTTGGAATTTTGCAGCTTGACCCTTTCTGGGTTACTGAATTGGGTGAGAAAGTCAGTCTGTGCTGGCCAGAATCGCCCCGTGCGCCGATGGGTGTCGCGCTCGCCAGAGTGCCGATGGAAAGCCGCACGCTCAGAGCAGCCCTACTTCTCTTTCAGCATAGGTAAACACCCGGAGTAGGTTTGCTTTCCTTCCTCCAGTTCAGCAGTTGTCTTCAGCAAGAGCTGTCCTCAGGTCTGTCTTTACATCAGCAGGAAGGAAGATCCCTTATTTCATACCCTCTCTGCTTCGGTTTCATCTTTTTAACTCTGCTGGGCAGAAATCCCAACCTTGGGGCTCACTGAAATGGCAGAGGAACAAGATGAGGGAATGTTCCTCAGGATGGGGGACAGCTTGTTAAGAAGCCCCATGCCACCTTGTCTCTGCTAGCATTCCTGTTGCTTCACTGCTGGTTCTGAAGCAGATGTGTCCAAAGCCTAGAGGTGCTCTGGGATGGAGCTGGCCAGTTACTGCGTGTAGCCTGGCAGGAGTAAGGACCAGGCTCCACCCAGTCCTACCAACACCTCCAGAACTGAAAAAAAACACGTTTACAGCTGAATTGTGGAGGCAGCGACTTCAGTCTGGACTTGTTTCTAGATTCTTCCTTAGATGCTTTGAGACCATACAAGAGAGGCCATTTTGACAAGGGTTTTTTGGTTTTAAGCACTAGACAATACTCCTCTGGCAGTGGAAATAAAAGAAAGCACCTGAGTCATGAAATCTGGCGCGCTGCTGCGTGTGAATGGCAGAATCCCTCCCATAGCATCACAGGGTCAATCACTTGGAAGGGCTTTCAGGAGATCTCTTTCCAGTCTTCTGCCAGAGCGTTTCCTTAGCAATTTTAGCTTAACTCCTCCCACATTATCTCTCTTGACATACCAAAAGAAGACTGAAGTCTTTCTCTACTGAGTGCGAATAACTTTCACCTCAACTAGTTTTTTTTCTAGCTCTCAAGTCTTTTCTCCAGAAAATAAAAAATAGGAGCTGTCTGGTCCAAAGAGAGGCAACAAGAGTGCCTAAAGGTTCTGTGTTTTGTATCCCTTTCAGAGAGTTCCACCTTCATTATCTGAGAGTACAGAGAGATTCCAAGCCTTTAGCTCCAGGTGATCAGTATAAGTTTAACAGTAGTACATGTGAAATTGCTTAGGAAGTCCTGGTCAGTGAAGGCAGAGGGCAGGTGGGTGAGAAGGTGAACTTGAAGTTGTGCTCATCTGATTTGTTGCATCAATCAGTATTATTAGGGACTGTTTTCAGAGAGTCCTGATCTCAGGTCTTGTTTTCAAAATGCTTGTTAGCTGTACAGAAAACTCCTGCTTTTTTACAGAAAACATACTATGGAGTATGTACCACAAATGCTTAATGCTGCTTGTGATTTGGAGAAATTCAAAACAACAAGTGACCTTTTTAGAATTTTGTCATTATGTCCCCAGGGATCACTTAAGAAATGTCAAAATCACAGTTTAAAAATGTGTAAGATGTTTGGTGTTTTGTGGGGTTTTTTTTTGACAGCTGAAATCTACCAGTGAAGAGAATCTTTTAGATGAAGTAATGAAAAGCTTATCTGAGTCTGCAGAGCTGACAGGAAAGGAGAAGCTGAGGAAACAGCCGTCCGCCGGTTGTGGCATTGTGAGATCGTTGAGCGTAAAGAATACAATTGAGTTCTCAGACGGCCGCTCCCTGAAAGCAGACCAGCTTGTGAGGCCCAGCCTTCGGAAAACTGAAGACACCTACTTCACTAGCTCACCCATAAAACTCACAGCAGGCACTCAAGGGAAGGCCAGATCCGTTAAAGACAAGATACAAGCGACTGTGTCCCAGCGACAATCACGAGATTGCAACCCTTACGCGACCCTGCCTCGCGCCAGCAGCGTCATTTCTACGGCCGAAGGAACCACCCGAAGGACGAGCATCCACGACTTTTTGTCTAAGGACAGTAGGCAGCCTGTTTCGGTCGATCCAGCACCATCCACCGCCGACAGAAGTGTCCCACCAACCTCTAGTGAGTACTCAGCACACCAGTTACCCTCTCATTTGTTTCCCTGTGTGGCTTACAGAGTAGATTGTGTTCCGCAAGGGAATGCAGCTAATGCAGTTAAACCACGTAATTTAGGATGTCCCTCTGATGTGCTTAAGACTTGGAGGATGGAAAGGTCTGATTTCCATGAAAGAACTTTGCTAAGCACAAGCGTGGGGAATGAGAGAGTCAGTGTGTCTGGTAATGGCAGCGCAGGATCCTTTACTGTGGCTCAGCCTTTTTTAGCCCTTAACACGGACTTAGTTAGTAACATAAGTGGATTGCCTCAAAGATCTGCATCAAAACCAGCAGAACAGGCAGAGCTGTCGGCGTTTAGAGCCATCCAGGAGCAGCCTTGCGCTAACCAGAGGTCTGATCGTAGCGACCTACGCTCAGGTCTGAGTAGCCAGCTTGCTCCTGCCGCCTCGGTAAGCGCTAGTGAGGCTGAATCCCCACTCCTGGTTTCTGAGGATAATAAAACTGTGTGGTACGAGTATGGCTGTGTCTGATAAGGAAGCTGTATTATTATTATGATATATACATTCAAATACATTCTCTGATGTGACGTAGGTGATGTTCTCTGGATGTAGAGGAACATTCACTACAACAACAAAAAACCCCACAGAGTGTTTTGTTAGATACATGGGGTTGGTTCTCACAGCCAAGGGTGTAGGGCTCAGTTGTGTACCTGGCATGTTTGAATGTAAAGCTGTAACCTCACCAAAGTCTGCATGAAACATTAATTGCACTGTATATATTTTGCATGCCGTTGAACGCCTTTATAATAGCAGCTCCATTGTGATTTGCATCACAAACGTTGTGGTTCTTCCTTGCCCGTTACCGAGCGCATGTCAAACCAGCCGCATGCCGCCCTGTCACAGCCGGCTCTGCGAACCCCTGGCACGACGCCGCCGACGCCTCCCAGCCGTACCCGGGTTGCGCGTTCAGATGTGTCAGGAACGCGGTGATGGTCTGTTTGGAGTGGAAATACTTCCCCCCTGCCCTGTCAGAGATGAGACACTAATGAGAAAGAAGCGTTTAGAGAGGTTTCGGCGTCTTGCCCTCCTCGTTTATGCCACGTCCTGGCAGAAAGGCACCTTGCACAAGGAACAAGTTACAGCCCAGGTTTCACCATAAGCATGAATGACTGTCTGTACTTATTAAAATATTTGGACATTAATAAATACAGACTGCTCATAATCCTAAATGCAAATGATAACTCTTAGAGGTGATAAATGGGGACACGATCACAGAATCACAGGATTGTAGGGGTTGGAAGGCACCTTGAGAGACCATCGAGTCCAGCCCCCGTGATAGGCAGCACTCACAGTGAAAAAAATGACCCTTTCCACTTCATCCCTTTTGTACACTTTGTCTTTCCACATCTGGTGAAGAAATGTGGTGAAGTGTCCATTCTTACTCAGAGTCCAGTACCTGAGTTATCTGAGACTCCTTGTGATGGGCAGTAATAAAAACCTCTGCTGATTACAGTGGAAAATGGTTTTTTCTTCGTAACAGAGGTAGCACTAACACAACAGAAAACAAGATGTGCAAGAAAGTAACACAGTGAAATTAAAGACAAAATACCCAAAACAAACACAAGGTTCTGGGAGCAGAGGGTGAACCCATTCAGTCAGATGACCAGCTGAAGAGGACTGTTACAGTTACTCAGTATGCCACTGTCTCTGCAATTGCTTGAAACTTCCTAATCTTAAATATAAACAGAATGTAAAATTGTGTCATAATTAAAACTGTAATTGCACGAGGCCTTAGACATCAGCACTTTCTTGGTGAGAGGAAGGAATAGTTACTGTCAGTTGCTGTAGGCCAAAATTACACATGCCATAAAATACTTGAAAATGTATCTAGAGGAAAAGTACTTTGTGTTGAAATAAATCCTGAAAGTAAGGAACGTTGTGATCCCCTTTTCACAATGACATTTACTTTGCCAGCAGTCTGGTGCTGCTGTGTTTGACGAGGGAGGGGTGGAAGTGCTGCGATTCAGGGTCCCTCAAGGAAAAGCAGCCGGTGTCCCGAGTGTCCTTCGGAAGGTCTCTGCTTCACACAGGACAGGTGGAGATCACCCTGTCCAGAGCTCCACCTGCATTTCAGGGTGAGAAGGAGGAGTGAGAGCAGAAGACTGGATGTCTGAGACATTCATGGAGGGTAAAGCTCCTCTTCCCAGATGTTGGACCATCATCCTTTGCCGCCTCTGCAGGCACTGGTTAACAGTTGGGCTGATGAATTTCTGACATCTCTTCAGCGTTGTTACATCTCTAACAGCGGCTGTTACTTCTTAGATGATTCCCTCCACAGTTGTCCCACCATTAAAAGGCACAACCCAAATCTGCAGTACAGCCTTGAATTCACACAGTGAGATCAGTGTGCTGATGGTGGGTCCTGTCATCTGACTTCGTTTCTGCTAATCTGGAGATGTGTGTGGAGTAGCTCGGCGTGGGACAGTGCTGCTGCCCGAAGGGGCCGGTGCATAACACATCCTGCACGATCTGTCAGGAGTTGGAGGGAAGAGCTCCCTAGCCCTGAGAGAACTGGGAGCACTGACTGTGCACTCCTGCTGTGCTACCAGTATCTGTACTTGCCTTCATTGGTTGCAAGCCGGTGTCTCGCAGCGAGACAGCTTGTTAGGATCACAGCAAGGTTTGTAGCTAGAGGTAGGGTGAGGTAGTGTCTTCTGCTTAGTTCTGCTGCTGTTGTTGGAGAAACAGGATAAGCTTCCAGGTGTGCTCTTGCCTCGTTTGCCAGCCTTGTCTTGCTCCCAAAAATAGCAGTATTGTCTCCAGACTGGTGTACTACGAACTCTCCAGCACGACCACTGCACCCTGACTGTCATCAGGAGCAAGGCCAAAGTCTGAAGAGCAGCTCTGGAGGGTCCCTGCAGAGCGAAATGAAAACTTGCTTTCAAGACGACAAAACACGTTTTTTCCTGCCACTGCCCATGGGGCACTTTGTGACTGAGCTGTCACATCCCATCCAGGCCCGATCACGAGAATTGAGGCCTGATGCCTTTTTAGCCTGTTTTGCCTCGCTCCCTTGCAGCATTAATACAGCTTCTCTCTTAAACACAGGACTTAAGCACAACTGTTACTGTCTTTGAACAGTGATGTCTCCGCTCCTCAGCGGGAGCCCTAACCTACCCTTGTCCAGCTCAGGCTGCTGGTTTGCACCAGTTTATGAACTTGGGAGGAGTCTCACTTGAGTGCTGAGGCAAACACCTTGTGCCCCTGGTTTTGCTCCACCGAGTCCAGCTGCAGCAGAATGCTGCTAAAGACTTCACAGCATACCTGAAAAAGAAACTGTCAACATTTGTTCATCATACATGCAAGAAGCACGTGTTTTCATGTACAGAAGGGTTATTGCTTTCTCTGCTTCTTGGCCTTCGGACTCTAACAGGCATCACGGATGTCTTTGGGTCTGCGCTCAGCTAGGTGAAGGATCTGTGAAGTTCCTTCAGGATCCGATGGCTGCTGCTCCTCAGCTGTTCGGGTGGCTGACTGTACAGCGTGTGCTTGCTCATTCCTTGGCCCCTGCTGCCTGTAAACACTAGAAGTTAGGACCCTGCATGGTGATCCTGAACACTAAATACGTGGCTGTGGGTGAACAGAGGGGCTTGTTGTTCGGGCTGGATAACTTGCTTGTGGAAGGTTTGCTTGGTGCTTTGTTCCCCATGAGCAGTAATTTCAGGTATTGCATTTTGCACGCTGGGGCGGTTGCATGTGAAGAGAGTTCCCTGTAGAACTGCAGAACTGAACACAAACCTTCCTGTCGAGGTGTGGCAAGTAAAAAACACAGAGATGAGTTATGTTCTCTGCTGGGACCCGTCAGCCCTGGTCACATCCGGTTGGTTGGGTTTTCCTTTTCACACAGGCAGAAATTTAGGGTTAGTGTAGCTGAAAGTCAAGTAGATCTGGCTGTGGCTTTGCAAATAATACCTGGTTATTCTGACTGCTAAGATGAATGTTAATGGGTGTAGTTGAGTAGGTATTTCCAGTGAGTCTCTTCTGCCCTCTCCTCTGTCCTCTCCTCTAAAGCAAGTGTTAGTGTATATCTTTTTGCTCTACTAATAAGTAGAATGTATTGTAATGCATGAGGCGTGTTTTTTTCTTGTGTCCTGATAAACACAATGAATAACGTGAAATGCTTTTCTCTGCAGATGTGGAAGCTATCCCAGAAAGCAGAAATTCAAAAAGCAGGTCTAGGGAGCAACAAAGCTCCTAATTCTATTACCCACTACATGAGATGTGGGCCAAGTGGTGAGTTTCCTGCCCCAACTGTAAATGAGATTAATTTCATTTACAACAAACTAACAGCATTATGTCTAAGGACAAGTGCACATTGCATTAACCAGATGTAAACACTGCTTTTGCTTAACTGGCTTCTGTCTTGCTTGTTAGCTGAGCCAGAACAGGTCCATTTACAGCAGTTACTTTGCCTGTGTAGGCAGGGAACTTCACCCCCTTTAGCCTTGTGCCTCTAAAAGTTACATTTATTTGTGTTTTTCAAAGCTGTTGAAGAAGACAGTTCAAAGAAATCCCATTAAGGAGTAATGCTGAAGCCAGTTGGATAGCAGAAAGGGACAGATAAACCTGAAAAGAGGTTAACAAAGCACATGAAGTGTTCTGAACTACAAGGAAACAGCCTTTTTACAAAGCCTCTTTGGCATTCTGTCCTTCTCCTGACTTCATTGAAACATCTTTGATGCATGCTATTAGTGCTGTTAGTTCTGTTAGTGACTTAACTCTGTATTTTACACTTCTACACTCTAAGCTTTTCTCATGTTCTTTTCTCTTTCTGCCTTTCAACTGAACACAGAGAGAAAAGTGTCCTTCAGTATCTCAGTGTGAAGCCTTTATATCTGAAGTAACAAGACAGCGACTGTAGGAATCGTTAATAAAAATTAAGGGAATTTTTTTACATTCTTCGTGACTAGAGCAGGCAAGAAATAAAAACCTACCTACCTACCTACCTTCTTCCTTCCTTGAATCAAGGAGCTCTACCGGAGTCTACTGCCGAAAATTTGTAGATGGTCTTAGGAATTATTGCACATTGCACTGTTAAGATCTACTGAATAAAGGACAGTTCTCCTCTCCCTAAGGACCAAGAATTTTAAGGTCTCAAGAATTACTCCAGGAAAAAAACAAACAAAAAAACCCCCTTCTTTCATCTTCTGTTTATGAAATTAGCTACTGATTTGCTTAAGCTTCTGCTAATAATTAGCCAAAAACCCCATAACTAGCAGTTTGTATTTACTTCTGTAAATCTGCAATAAATGCTGTAGTATTTTGTTGAAATGGACTGTATGTACAGGTACAGAACCTCATGGCTTGCTGGCACTCCATGGCCTTACTCGGGTAGCATCATCTGCATGAAACGCTCTTTCAGAGTTTGTGCTGAGTTTTGTTGCATACTGCAAGAGAAAAAAATTGTTCACCTCCATGAAGATGTTGGATAACTAACAAAAGTGAGAGTCGTGGGATGATGGGATTATACAGAAACTGTGTCTCATTTGTGTTTGCCACATTCCCGAGTTACTCTGCATATATATGTTTGACAGGAAATGGCCAGCTATGATTTTTGTATCACTTTTTTTTTTTGTTTAAGGCTGTTTTCAAGAAATGGCATTTCCAGGATAAGACTGTCTTACGATGTTTGTGTATCGACTGATTATTTTTTATTTTTTAACTTTAATTGTTTGTCTTTTGACATGAGCTGATCGTGGCTTAGGAGGTTCCTTGATGGCAAAAATGTAAATAATATAGTATGCATTTTACAATCAGTTCCCCTTCAGGTTACCTTTTATTAGCAAGATACATTTTGTTCGATATTGATTTAGATTCAAGTCAGCAGCTGTCCCTGGTACATTGGGTGGTTGCATACAGGTGTCTTGAAGGCATTCACAGAGAGCTCGGAGGGGTGTGTGAACTTGTAAGCAAACCCAAAACAAGTTGCTGAAATTCTGCCTTGCTCCAGCTCAGTGTCAGCATGTTGGTGTTCCTGCTCCAAAGGGTTACACTCGGGTCTTGAAGAAGTCTCAGGCTGTCAGGGACNGTGTAACTTCCTAGTGCCCTACCACGACATCTTTCTCCTAGACCATCTCCAGTAGGTAAGCTTCCTCCGCTGAGTAACGACTCGGGTCTTTAAGAAGTCTCAGGCTGTCAGGGACAGTTGGATCGGGATTGTTTGTCGCTGCAGAGAGCACGGGGTGGTTCTGCAGATTCAGACCTGTACCAGCAAGTCCTTTTTTTAATTGTATTGAAAATTTGTCAAGGAGGAAAAAAAGAGGAAAGTTTGGTAAGCTTTAGAATAGGAAATTTTCACTTTTTTCCTTAAAGTGACTTTATTTTGAAATAATCTTTTCTGATAAAAGCAGAACAGAGTATTTTGGGTTTATAATATAAACCCTTGGTTCAGCCTCGATTGTTTTCACAGAGAATTTAAACATTTTTTGGTCTGTTTTTCACCTTAAACTAGAACCAGTTTTGCAGCTTTCCACTTGAACTGTCATCCTGCCTCTGAGGATGTTGCCGGTGTCATGAAGTTGTTTGTTACTGCCTCACGCTGGCGTGGGTTTCTGGTCCCTTACTCAGTGTCAGGTCTTGCACCGATGCCAGAGGAAGCACGTGGGTTTTTGTAGAGCATCACCATAGATTAGCAAGCCCCGAGCATGGTCAACAGGACCCCTGCTCCACAGCAGCCTGTTGCAGGCAGCCTGAGCTCAGTTCATTTGGAGTAATGTCCCATCTCATAATTGATGCTCAGAGGTTTCCAAGAAGGATTTGGGCGTTCCCGATGCCGCCATGACAGCTACACGATGTCACCAGCAGAGCAGATGGGATGGATGGTGGTGGCTAGAAGAGGTGCGGTGGCTCAGGGCCCGTACACACCAGTGCAGGTGTTTCACATGTTCCTCTGTGACTTCAGAGCTGGGACACAGCAGTTTCTCCCCCAGTACCAGGTGAGACAGGCAGAGTCCTGTGTGCTCCAGGAGCAAAGGACTCACAGTAAGAACTCAGTGCCAGGCCTGGTTTCAATGCCATTGCTGGCAGAGCCAGACAGATGGGTGGAAGAGTTGCCATTATGGGATTTTATAGAGGGGAAATGTGGAATGCCATTAGCCAGAGCTGTTAGAGAACTGAAGTACTGTCAGTGTTAGGGAGGTTTTGTTTTCGAGCTCGTTTGAGGGTGCCTGGGTTCTCCTGGCTCTCTGTGACCAATGCCTTTCAAAGCATTAAGCCCTAGCCCTTCAGTAGTGTTCTTGTTTTTAGCAGAACATCTGTGTCTTGAATGAACAGATCTGAACTTGTAGTGCCAAATGCTGTTTGTACTCGCGGATCCGGAGCAGCCACACATGTTGAGGTGGGTTTGGTGAGTTAAGCAAGAGCAGCGTATCGCCATGGCCGCCTGGCACACGCTTTGAGAGCTGTGTGGTTGCAGCCAGGGGTAGTCACAGGCTTGATAGTGTCCATGTAACTGATACAGTGCAATAGAAACAGCCTCTTGTCCAAAACCCCACGTTGATGTTCCCTTGTATGAGAAAATCAGGAGGAGTTTGGGGGCTGAGTTGGTCCCACTAGGTCAGAGTCTGGTCCATCTGCTGCGTCCCTCTGTGCTGTTGTAGAACAGGTTTTGACTCACTTTGTCTGCATTGGTACAGAGGCTGGAGGGGGATCATAGTTCCTTTAATCTCTTCAGTCTGTGCCCTTAAAACAGAAATTAAATTTGGGAGCTGCTTCGCATCTTCTGAAGACCACGGCGGCTGTGGGACAGCTTACGAGAGTACACGTGCGGCTTTTTACCAGGAGACTTGCCAAACCTGTCCCTGCTGGCTCGAGATTAGAGAGGAGGCTGTAGTACTGTACAACAGAGTATTTTTATTTCCTTCACCAATAGTCTGCCAAGGATTTAGTAACGTTCCCAGCCCGTATCATTTCTAAACTTTCCAAGACATGACACAGCCTCAACAAAGGAGCTCTCGTGTGGTTTCTAGAGTTAGATGATAATGTATATGTAAATAGTGCTTTGATATTAATAAAACTGCCTTAAAGGAATGTACCTAGGTGTGAAACAAAACTTAAAAAGCTCTTATTTAAAACTGTAATTTCCTTTACATACGGATTTTTTTTAATGTTTGCCATTGTATACATTTATTAACGATGTTATTAAAATGCCAAACCAAATAATTTTTATTCTTATTTTGTGTGTACTTTATACACACTTTTTTTCTGGAAGCTGATGTTACTGGAAGGATGCTGGTGTTAAGTCATGGCGTTGTGGTTGCTTGGTGATGTGTAGAGTGTATCTTCCGGAAGGAACTGATGTAGCTGTAGCAGAATTTTTCTGGCCAGTGTATAGTTTGCTTTGTGTCATTTGCATAGACCTGTGTGGCTTTTAATGATATGTTATTTTGATACTATTTAAAAAACCCCAAACACTAATTTCATAAGCAAATACAAAAATCAGATCTGCCAATCGTAGCCTTTGGAGCTTTGGTTTTGCTTGGTCTGGTTATTTTTGTCAACACAGGTCTCAGAGTCTTTTCTACAATGGTGGTTAAATTTTAGGTAGCAGAAATTTTAAGATTCACAAAGTATTGTAAAGTGCCATTGTGCACATTTTCCCAACAGTTGTTCACATTTAAAGCTTTCTGGATCTAAGTACTTTGACAAATCAATAATAGAAAAGATTTTGGGGGTATCACAAAGAAGAAGAAATCTTAAAGGGGAGAGAGAGTGGAAGGCCTTGGAGGGTAAGATAAATTTTAGTTTTAAAGACATGTCAGACTGTAGCTTAACATCTCAGTAGTGTGTTTGTCAATCAGGAATTCATTAATCAACCCAGTAGTGCCAAATGCCAGGTGTTCCTTGCAGTCCAGAAAATCCCATGTACCTGCACATCCTTTGGGTGACAGCCCCTGTAGCATCAAGGTTTCTGGGGAACTCCTTTCCCACTCAGGAGCGCTGCCACGACAGATGGGGTTGGTTTGGGTCCTCCTGAGGAGGAGGGGAGTATTTAAGCTGCTGTACTGTGAAGTGTTCTGTTGTTAAGCTCACAGCTTTGAGACCAGGTGCCAAGTCCTTCCACCATGGTAGGGATGTTTAGGAGGTAACCTGCCTTGCCCTAGAAGATGCTTTTTTTTTTACTTAGTTAACATTAGTCGTCCACTATAGAAAACTGAAGATTTTGCTTTCTTAGAGGTGTGGTGGGGAACCCCAGTCAACTCCCAAATCTGATATTCTCAACTCAGAACTATCTTGGTCATCTGGAATGAAATGGGAGTCAGATGGCCTGTTTTTGCCTTGTGTCACCATTGGTACCACATCATTTACCCAATGAAGCAGTAAAGGGTCATCCAAGTTTGCAAGTCCTTTTCCATGCTTTATTTTCATGCCTCTATTTCCACTCAGTCAGGACTGGTATCAACCCAGTCACTTGCCTTAAGGCATAGTTTGTGATGTGTCTGTGTTCAAAAGCCCTTTCCTATCACCTTCAGATTTTTGTCCCTTGCTTGGGGTCTTGTGGGTACACAGGATGCCTGCAGGGAGATGCTGCCACTTGTGTCTTCAGCACAAAAGCTGCTTGAAGGGGGTTTTATCCATTTAGGTGGGAGAGGAGAAAGAATTAGATTAGAGGTGTAATCTGTTGAGAATCTACTGGTCTTGTTTTTCTGCCAGCAGGTACTTTTCTGTACTCCAAACTCATCACCTGTGCTAAGGCCAATCAGCCTCCCTTGACACTTAATCACAGAGACATTTGTTCTCCCTTCAGGCAGACCCTTGAGTACAGCTACTCCTTGTGCCAGTCCTTCTCTTTCTGCAGGTGGTGGTTAAGCCAGAGCGGAGCAGAGAAGATGCACATCCTCTGTGGCTTCTCCCAGATCTGGAGAAATTATGTACAAATGTTAATGCAGTTCTGGTTTTATTAACTGCCCTCCCAGGTGTCACCCAGGCACAACCAGGAACCATGACATTATTCCTGGAACATTTCTGCCAATTCTAGTAGCCAGAAGACTTCCTCTTTCCCAAGGGGAGGAGCCTGTGAAAGTGAAAATGCAACTGAAAACATAGACAATCAAACATGTCTTCTGTAGGGTAGTGAGGTTGTTTTTTTTTCTAGGTAAATAAAAGCAAGTGACATGTAGTTAAGGGATAAATGGGTACAGGTACGCAACTTAGACATCCGTCCCGTGTGTACTGACAGATCTGTTACAACTTCCCAGTTAATTTCTTGTTTCCTGATGATGTTGGTTTAAGTTTAAACCTTCAAGGCCAGTACCACACACTGAAAGCTCTGGTTTTACCCATTTTATTAATAAAGATTCTAACATTATTTAAATAATGCCTTTTCTACTTGCTGGTTATTTCGTGGTGGGTTGCAAACGTGTATTTTTAAAAAATATTCCATTAAACTTCTAATAACCTGAAGACAGTATTTTTTTCTAACTGGATCACGCAGTTGGAACAATAAAAAGAGGAGTAAGTTTGTTTTTTTCCCAAATTTTATTTGTAACAAAGCTTTCACCAGTTATGCTCTACAAAACCTATGCCTACCAGTAGAAAAGTGAACCTCATCTAGCTACTGTCTTCCTCAAAATGGATGATGATGGGATCATGGCCTGTTGATTTCACAAACTTCAGAAAGTCGTCGGGGCTTAAGCCCATGGTTGCAGAGTTTGTCATTGGATGGAAATACACCTTTTCATGGCCACCTTCCAGAAAGCCAGCATCCAGCACAAACTGCACATCTCCCTGGTCACAGAAGAGGGCTAGCGGTGTCGCGCAGCCCTGGCCCACTTTTAGCTTTTCCAGCATGATGTTTTCATCTGCAAATCTTAGGTTTCCACTTCCAACGCCCAGTTTTTTGGCAAGATCATTTAAATTGATTTGCCTGTTGTGCAGAACAGTTACCAGCCAGAGCCCTTTCTTCTTTTTGTCTTTAAGAAAAAGGTTTTTGCTGTGACCTCCTTTCATGTGTTGGACGTGGGGCATCATTTCTTCAACAGTGAACACCTGGAAAATAGGATAGGGTAGTGTGAGGCTCTGTATCCTATCGGGCCTTTAGTTCCGTACTGGCAGGTATCTTTTGTTAGATATTTAGAAAATGCTGAATGTTATACTCAGCCTAAAAACTGTACCCTTTACAAAGAACTTTTACAAGTAAAACAAATAAAACTGTGACACACTGCCCCTGCATGCTGTCCAAATCATTTCTATCTCACATACAGATTACAAATATCACCCTTCAAAAATGCAAAAAGGCCCTAGCAGCACCTTCCAGCTCCACCACAGACCGATGCGCTGTGTACTTTCAGCTTTCAGCAAAAGCGTCACCAAGATGCTGGTGGCTTCGCGATGATGAAGTGGATGAACCACAGCTCCGGAAACTGCCGGGGAAAGTGAGGGGCAAAGGAGGATCCAGGGGATGGAACACAGTGGGGATCAGCCCCAAACCCTCCAGCCTGGCCGTACACCCGCGGGGCAGTTCAGGGAGAACCGCAAAGTGTGATTTCCATCCCGACACTTGGTTATGTACAAGCCCGAACCAGGCCTGTGGCCTCTCCCGTCCTGTCCCTACGCCGAATTCAGTTCCGCGTTTAGAAAACCAACCCACTGCCTGTCAAACCGCAGCGCGGCCGGACGCCGCCTCGGCTGCCCGCTCGGCCCGGCCCGGGACAGGGCTGTGGCCCGCGGGGAGACACGGGTGGCCCCTACCTCGGGGTGCTCGGCGGTGACCGTGGCGATGCCCAAGTCCCGCAGCCGCTGCGCCAGCGCCTCCCGCAGCTCCGGCGACGCCGCCATCGCCGTCCCGGGCTGGGCAGGAAGACGGAACGGACAGCCCCGCCACCGCCGCCCCTTCCGTCGGGAAGCACCGTGCCGAGCGGCGGCTTCCGCCGCCTTAAAATAGCACCCCCTCCACCATCGTACAAGAGATGTCGGGGTGCGGGCTAGCTCGGGGTCCCCTTCCCGAGCAGGGACCGGAGCGCTGCGGTGCAGCCAGGCCAAGCCCGCCCGGCTCCTCTGGCCCGCTCGGGGCGTTGTGCCGGCCGGGATGAATCCCCGGTGCGGGGCGGATCGGCCGCCTAGCCAGGTCCCGGAGATGTAAACAGGATACGTTTGCCGTAGGTTTTGATACGGAAAAAAGCTCCAGAGCTTCAGACCCAGATAGAATGACTGAATGTGGTACTGCTGTAACACTTCAAGAGTTGTCTTCAGTCTATGATTTTTATATAATTAGATCTAAAGTGCGCTTTAGACCAGAGCTCGCTGCCTCCTTAGGGACAGGGAAATCCCATCTGTTCTTCCACAGCAATATGAGGCTTCTGCCATCCTCCTGCCACCTCGCCCAGCTGGAGAACAAAATCCTCTCTAACACTTCCCCATACAACTCCTGGTACCTCCCACAGTTCCATGTTTCATGTTTCTTAAAAAAAATCCTTTGTCAAATAATGACATTAAAATAATACATTGCTTTGACATTCACCAGGCTTCCACATCCAACGTGAACTGTATTTGGTTCTAATATTGGTTTCAAACAGGTATTTCTCTCAAATATGTACCAATTAAATTCTTCCATAAATGTGCTTACTGTAATTTCAGGTGCTAGTGTGTTGCCTGGGTGCTGTTTTACTGAAAATGCTGCTGCTAAGTGAAGGTAATGCTCAAATCTAAACAAAATCAAAGAATTTAGTTCATTAGGTGCACTGAAAATAGGAACTGCACGATCAAATGCGCGGGGGGGGGACGACGGGGGGACCCAAACCATCATCCTGACCTATGATATCAGAAATTACTTCTTTTCAGATTGCTCTTCAGAAAATCAGGCAACATATAATAAAGTTTTAAATGAAAACAGGATGAATCTGTGGTCAAGGGACATGTGGATAAAATATGATTCCACACAAATGCCCAGAAACTGAGAGCAGCACATGCCAAGATTTTCAACATCCAACAGATCAACTCAAAAACCAGATTTGCAGTGAACTCTGGTAACTATTTTACATGTTAATTTTTTCGCTCAAGCGTGCACAAAACCACCTGTGTGAACTAGCCCAAGTTCTGCATTATGGGCAAAGCATGTAAAACACACAGTTCAAACATATGCAGAGGAAATTATGGTTATTACCCATAACACACAATTTGCAGCCACCCAAGGGGGATGGCTGTGGAGGCAGTACTGTCCTAAGTGGCCTCCAAGCCTAAAGTATCTTCTAGGTTGTAACATAACTCGGGATTATTATGAGGGAACATTGATTCTTCAAAGAAATGCCGAGCTTCCCCTTACATTTTTCTAGTATTTTAAGTGGTATTATTTCAGAGATGCCAATTAGACATTAAAAAAAAAACCACCAAAAAACCAAAAAGCAAAAAAAAAACCAAACCAAAAACATATCAAAAAAACACCCACAAACAATCCAAGCCCAAAACTCTATGAACTCATAAAAAGCCATCGACGCTTCAGCTGCATCGAACCCCTGTTTCTGTGGGGCGATGTGCCGCCATCCCCTGAGGAGATTTCCCGCCTCTGGTGAGGGGAAGCTCCTCCCCCGCCAAGGACCCGGCTGTTGCGGCGGCGTGGTGCCCTCGCGACGCTCTGCGCCTGCGCAAGGAGCTGCTCAGCCGGCATCAAGCACTGAAGGCAAAGTGGGGAGATAGGGGGGAGATGGAGGGTGGATTTTGTGTTGCGTGGGGACTGTTGGGCTCCCTCAGCGAGTCTGACAGGGCGAGCAGGGCTGGCCAGCACTGTCCCGGGGCGGGGGACAGCGAGGGAAGGGCAGTGAGGGAGCCTGTGGCCGCGGGGAGGGCTGCGGCTGTCAGGTCTCGGGAGCTCGGCGGTCTCGCAGCGTGGGGTCCTTGCGGTGTAGTCCCGTTCGCTGCAGGGCGAGGCAGCTTCTGAGGCAGCTCAGTTCGTGCTCCCCTCCCCGGGGGCCAACGCGGTTTGTTGGGTGAAGGGTCTCCGAAGCCTCGTGGCTTCTCCGCCGTTAGCCAGGTTGATGAGCCCAAGAGCGGTACGAGCTGGACGGGTGCCCCTGGCCCGGCAGCCGGTGACCCGAGAGCCAGGAGTGCTTTCCTTGCCGTTAGTAGCTTCTCGTGGATTCCTCCTCCGCGGGCTTGTTCAGTCTCCCCTTAGGTTGGGTTTCGGTGTATGCAGCGTCTTGTGGTGGTTCCCCGGGTTTAGCCTTTAAAGCTGCCCCTTTAAAGGTCGCTTTAGGGGTAAAACATAGTTGGGTCTGGTTGGTTAGTTTGTCGTTTGCTCATTTCCTGTAGGTACCCAGATACAAGAGACCTTTTAAAGGGGCCGCAGTCATTCTGAGCGGAACTGATAGCGTCTCGTTCCTTTGGAGCTGCCTGGGAGATGGTACAAGGCCGCCTTTGAGAGAAAACATAGAAGGTACAGAGAACGGCATCACTGTGCAGAAGGGCACGTTAGGCAACTCTGAGGAGCTCAGAATATACCGTTGCACGGGATAATTAGGGAAACTACTCCAACCAAGGTTAAGGTGGTTAAAACAAGATGCAGGGTGATCTGGCAGACACTTGGAAAGCCTAATTGCTGAGCAGGGGTTTAGCCTCGGGATGTTTCTGTCTGTGTGACAACACTGTTATTGCAAGGGTCTAGCCTTTTAGTGGTGCCACACACTCATCTAAGTGGCGTTTTGCAGCTGTTTTTTACAGACTTAGGTAGGTTGTGCCTGGATAACTGTCAGTATAGCACAAGGAGTGTAAAGTTCCTTTTATTTTATCCCCTAGGTACTGTCAAAGAACCTGAAATGGGGATTCTTGTACTTTATGTTAGAGGTCTATGGAGATAAGTGGAAAAACTTGTAACCTCTGGCAATTGTAGCAGATCTGTGTGTCTGCAGTGGGATAGTGGAGAAAGGTGAAGTGCTAAAGGAAACTGAGAAACTGAAACACTTGCTACATAGTTCAGATTTTTTCAGCGTTAAAAAGCCTGCTTTGAAACATAACATTTGTGCCTTGAGTTCCTGCCTGTATTATCATATGAAAGAGTAGCTCTCAGCTTTGAGGCTGATTTCAGTGTGTCCTTTGTGTTTTCAGGGCGGAGATGAATCGAAGTCTGATACGAAAGTTTGAGAATCTAGTCCAGTTACGTGGTGCTTGCCGGCAGCTGGGTACTCTCTCCTACAGAAAAGTTTACAGAGCACAATGGAAGCCTGTGCAGTCATCTGCACATCCCCTGTGGTCCATTCTTCAGTATCCACAGCTCTGGCAGACAGACAGATTAATCAGTGTTGCCTTATCACAACGCAGACATCTAGCTACAAAGGAGGTAATTCACAAAATCCAGTAAGTTCTGGTTTTATGTGAAATTTCAAAGTGCAAGAGCTGGGTTTGAGCACTTTTAATTACAAAAACTCTAAAAAGCACCTAATTTATCAATATAGACAAGTTATTTTTAAAATAAGAGAAAAACTGTACTTAATATATGAACGTATTGGGAGTGCCTCTTAAATATTGACTTAAACTGCTTATACCAGAATCTTCTAGAGGCAGGAAATGATTACAACAATGCAAATTATTTTGTGGACTTTTTGCCCCTTTTTTTGAAAAGCTAAAAGTGAAAAAAGGTGTTGTGTGTTATACACTTTAAATGCTCAGTATGCTGTGTGAAGTCATCAATTCATTAGTATTGTGGTAGAAAACATAGTGGTTTTAATCTTATTTCTTAGCTTATGTCAGCTATATGTTCCTATATACATATCTAATTCCATGCAGGAGGCAAAAAAGAAGAAAAAGAAGATACATCTGACAAAAGGTGAAGTGGAGATAAGGCAGAAGATGACAGTTGAGGAACTTGCACGAGCTATGGGTAAAGACGTAGGTAAGAGCCTGCTCTGTTGTTTGGAATCGATTTTAGCTGTTGTGTTTCATTCAGTCATGACACTTTCACGAGTGGTAAAGGCAGAGATGTCTGTAGTGGAATTAGTGCTTGCTAATCCCTCATTTAGTAAGGTAGATTGTACCCATACCAAAGAAAACGTTGGCAGACTAAAGAGGAAAAAAAGTTGGGGCTTCCAAATTACCAGGCAAAACACATGTAATGTGAAGAAGCCACAACTGTCTTCTGTCTCCAGCAGAAAGGTTTCACATCCACATGGGATGCTCTTTATGACTGTTTCCTAAGTGCTAAATTACTCTGGAAGGGAAAAAAATCTGCATGCTGGATTGTTGAAGACGGACCCCTGTGAGTACAGAATTCATGGCTAAAGAGAGAAGGCACAGAAGAGCTTCAGCCTGGCATCTGATGCCTGGGAGCAGGAATCTTGGATTCAGAAGCAATATCTATTTTATTAAAACAATCATTTGATTAACTGTGAGCAGACAGGACTTGTCTGGAAACACTTTCCTCTTTAGATGACTGCTCTAACAGCTGGGGTATAGAAGCTGGTTTGTTCATTTAATCCCACGATTAAATGTACAATTATTCCTTTGTAATTCCAATATCTTTATCCAGCTGGGGCCTTTTTCAGGGGAAATTCCCTCTTGGCAATGAGAACAAGCAGAAAAGAAAAATCTGTGTGTCTTGCTGTATGTTACTTTCATGTATTTGTACTTCAGTTAGGATATAACAACTTTTGACTACTGCTGTATGTTCAGCACGTGGCCTATGAAAAGGTTTATCAAATTCCAATCCTCCTTGAATCACATTTACTGTTTGGTGCAGATGAGATTCAGTTGTTTTCCTGTTCAAAAACTAAGCTATGAAAATCTGAGTGAAAAATAAGACTGTAGCACCTAACAGGGCAGTCATTTTCACTAGCTTTTTCTAAATCTTCTCTGCAAGTATGTAGTGTAATAGGAACTTTCAGATTAACTATGGGAAAAATGCTTTGTGAAGTTATTAGCATGCTATGAACTGCTAATGAAAAAGCCTTAAACTGGAATAAGTTGGGGTTTTTTGCCCCACCTGTTTTTGTGGATGTAGCTGTTAAATGCCTTTATCTCTTCTTCAGATCATATTTACGAAGCGCTGCTATACACAGACATTGACTGTGATTCACTGGAACCAGATTCCATCCTAAGCGAAGACCACATCAAGCTAATTGTTAAAAAATCAGGAATGAAGTATAAATCAGCAAAATTGAAAGAGGAAAAAGAAAGAGAAAACACAGATGCTGTGAAGAGGTAAGTTGCAAACTGTTCTTTTTGGCTCTTTATCCTATTTGTTTCTGCAAGTGTTTTTCGTGCACTGTATTTCCTTTGTTCTGGAGTTAAATTGATAATACCTGATACAGTCACAATCTTGTTATCTGGAAGGTAAAGTTCAGTATTTTTATTTCTTTGGCCACAAAACTGAGGACTCTGGAGAAGAGGAGGCTCCAGGGAGACCTTATTAAACAGTGTCTGTTGGTTGAAGTTTGGGAAGGAATGCCAGCTTAAGAATTTTTACCAGTTCATTTTCTGTCTCTTCGATGACTCGCTCCCGCAAGAGACTCTTTGAGATACGCCTTGCACATTTTTCAATACAGGATGAGAAAGTTCTGCTGTAAACATTCTCTCTTCAAACTTAATTTTTTGTCTTAGGAGTAGGAAATTGTTTATTCATGAGTATTTTTTTAAGTCATTCACAGTTACTGGAAAATAACAAAGAATTAAAATAATAAAGAAATAGAAGCTCCAGGGAGACCTTCTAGCGGTCTGCCAGTACCTCAAGGGGGCCTCCAAGAAAGATGGGGAGAGGCTGTTCAGTAGGGTCTGTTGTGACAGGACAAGGGGTGATGGTTTAAAATAGAGGGAGGGAGATTTAGATTGGATATTGGAAAAAAGTTCTTTCCTGTGAGAGTTGTGGAGCACTGGAACAGGTTGCCCAGAGAGGTGGTGGATGCCCCATCCCTGGAGACGTTCAAGGCCAGGTTGGATGAGACCCTGAGCAACGTGATCTAGTTGGGGATGTCCCTGCTTCTTGCAGGGGTGTTGGTCTAGATGACCTCTGGGAGTCCCTTTCAACTCTAATCATTCTATAATTCTATGACTCTGATTCGATTTGGTTTATGTGAACTTTTTCTATGCCGTTTTCCGAAGAAAACGCAGCGTATTGAATTGCTGAAGCAGTTAACTGATGCAGCAGTAAGGCTGAGTACTAAGAGGGCTGTGTGGTGGAGGGAGGATTTGTCATCACCATGGGGACAAGCCTCACCTCTTCATCACTGGTAAACAGCTCTCATTAGCCATAGTGAGCATGAATGTCACTCAGTGAACTTCAGTGGTACTTAAAACACGTTTTTAATTGTAGGCCTCCTGCAGACCCAGCACTACTAACCCCACGGCCCCCGGTTGTTACTATCTTGGGCCACGTTGATCACGGGAAAACAACTTTACTCGACAGTCTACGAAAAACTCAAGTGGCATCAATGGAAGCAGGAGGCATTACACAACACATTGGTGCTTTTCTTGGTATGATTCGAGGTTATGTGCATGTGTATAAAAGAGTTTACACTCTGATGGGATGACTTGCTACCAGTTTACTCAGGGAAAATGTCACAACATAAACAGTTTATGTGGGAGCAGTGAAAAAGGGAATCAGAATTTGAGGTAACTGTCATAAATATGTGGATGGAACTTTGATGTACTCTGTCTCTCCAGCTGTGTTGGACAATTTTGGATTATGAAAGATTCTAGGACACTTCTTGTTTCTTGAAGAGTTAAAAGCACCTTTGACCTCCATGTCAGCAGTTCTCTCTCTGCCTACAGTACTTTGTTATTTTTTAACAAGTTCTTGAATGATGATGGATTTACAGTAGGTCACATAAAGCTATGTGAAATGTTGATGTAAAAGCATACCATATATGTTCATTCACAGTGCATCTGCCTTCTGGGGAAAAGATAACTTTTCTTGATACTCCGGGACATGCAGCCTTTTCAGCCATGCGAGCAAGAGGTACTCATGTTACTGACATTGTCATACTGGTTGTAGCAGCAGAAGATGGAGTCATGCAACAAACTATAGAATCCATTCAACATGCTAAAAATGCAGGAGGTATGGTGTGTAACTTGTTAATACTGCATTTTTAAGTGAGTGACAATCCCAGTACACAAAGTGTACAAGATATGTATTACTATGTAGCTCAAATAACAAAAACTTTGCAAAAAGAAACTCCTTGAATTGGAATCCAGAGAACTTGGGAGTTAACTGTCATAGGCTCTTCTTGGTGTTGGCCAGTGATAGGACAAGGGGAAATGGTTCCAAGCTGGAACATAGAAAGTTCCATCTGAATATAAGCAGGAACTTTGTCACCGTGAGGGTGACAGATCACTGGAACAGGCTGCCCAGAGAGGTTATGGATTCTCCTTCTTTGGAGACATTCAAAACCAATCTGGACACGTTCCTGTGTGATCTAATCTAGATGATCCTGCTCGGGCAGGGGGGTTGGACTAGATGATCTTTCAAGGTGCCTTTCAACTCCTAATGTTCTGTGATTCTTTGGTAATCCAATTCCTTCTTCCATGGGAAGGTGTTTGAAAAATACACTGAGTGTTGCCCAGAGAGGTGGTGGAGGCCCCATCCCTGGAGACATTGAAGATCAGGCTTGATGAATTCCTGAGAAATCTGATCTAGTGAAGATGTCCCTGCTTACTGCGGGGGGGTTGGACTAGATGGGCTTTAAAAGTCCCTTCCACCCTCTCACATTCTATGATCGCAGTAATAAAGATATTTTAATATTAATATATTTTTGCAGGACTTGCAGGTTTGTGAGAAGAGCACACATAGGGTATGGGGAGGGTGGGGCTGTTGGGTTTTCTTTCCCTTCTCTACTAGGATAACTCCTCCAGCTTACTCATGGTAGCTCAGATCTCAGTGGCTGCTCAGGGAGCACCAAATGAGATGATTTGTGTTTCTAAGCGGTGGTAACTTGCTCTATCCTTTTACTGCAAGTGTGTTATTAGCATCAGGTTTTGGTTAGATTGTTTATGAAATTGTTTCTTCTCATTTTAGTTCCTCTTATCCTCGCCATTAATAAATGTGACAAACCTGAAGCAGATCCTGAAAGGGTAAAGAAGGAATTACTGGCTCATGATGTGGTCTGTGAAGAGTTTGGAGGTGATGTTCAAGCTGTAAATATTTCTGCACTCAAGGTAAAGCTTTAGTGGAAAAACTTCGAGTGTTTAAGGGTGTCTAACATGTGTACAGCTGCATTTTTATTTGTCAGCTGCAAAACAAAATGCTTATCTTTAAGGTGTTTGACATCTTACCTTGATCTAAGTGCTGCTGGCTTTCACCAGTATTATTTGAAACATACTCCTATTTTATTTTGAGACTCCAACCTCCAGTGAACAGTTATACCTTATGTTTCCTCTGCAAATTTAGTGGATACTTTTCAGGTTCATCCTGATTGCAGTTTCCTCATATACATGCTGTGAACAGAGAAACTGAGACACTGTTCATCCTAATGTTTCGTGCAATCTGGGCTGTCTGTGCAGCACTTCTACTAGTTCAGTACTTTGGTGCCACCTTGCCTTGAGGGCAAATGGATCTGTGCACTCGAGCTGTATTGTGTTGTTACAAATTCTGAATAAAATGGGGGAATTTGGCCCTAGTAGGTCACCTTCTCATCTTACTTTAATTGGGTGCTTCCTTTGTGTATATTTTTTGTGTGTGGTTTTATACAGGGTGAAAATCTGATGGTTTTAGCAGAAGCAACTGTTGCTTTGGCCGAGATGTTAGAGCTGAAGGCGGATTCCACAGGCCTTGTAGAGGGGACTGTAATTGAGTCTCGCAAAGACAAAGGGAAAGGGTAAGTCACCTGCTGCCTCCACACCTTATAATGAAGCAGTTTGTAACAATGCAGAGTGCTTTGTACCTTGATATTTATGTTTAACATTGAACTTAAAATAACACTGTAACAGTTTCTTTGTGGGGTTTGTAACTAAAGCATTGAAATGTTGTTATCCTACAACAGGAGTGCTGGAAAAGTAAGTTATAAACTGATAGGATAGAATGCATCATATCACTGAAATAGTACCCTGTAAGCACAGGAAATATTATTAAATGCTAGAATGGATATATTTATTTAAATTATATTTAAAAAGTAGCAATGAATAACTTAAATAATGAGAATATAATACATAGACTGGAATATGCTAATTCTAGAATTGTGCATAAGAGGACATTTCACTCTGAAATATTCTCTATAAACAAGGCATGTTCTGCCCTATTTAAAAATGAACTGATTTCTAGAAAGATGTTTGGGTTTGGGAAGGCACCTTTT
>VXBZ01001966.1:0-14525 GCA_013399135.1 Heliornis fulica
GCCTGCTAACTCCTGAGCCAGATATTTGATATTTATTTGATATTTACACATCAAAATAATACATGTATTCTATGGCAGAAGCAACATCATAAATTAATATTGTAAAAATACCATTGGAACTATTTTGTATGTTTTTATGCTTTTGAAAATACGTAATTCATATTTTGGAGCACTTTGCCAGAAGAGATACATGGAATGAAAGAATCCTGCAGATAAAGTGTGGGGTTTTTTTTCTAGAATCATGCCTTGCAACACCTATACCTTAAAGCACCATTTGAATCTTGCACTTGATAGATAAAATTACATTATTTCATTTCACATTTAGATTTTCCTTTGCAGGCAGACTGCACAACTGTTACAACAGCACTATAACAATCGTGCCTGCTGTAACCATTCATATTTTCTCTTCGTTAATTCTCCCTTTCCCATGCAAGTATGTTCATGAGATTCATCTCAAACAGTAGTATTATTGGAAATTTTGACCCTGCTGCTAAACATACTGGTTCCTACATCCTGATTCGTACTCTGTGTCATTTTTGATCCAAAAACATGTTCTTAAAAATTCAGAGTTCTTCACAGTCGCTGTGTTAAAAAAAAAAAAAAAAAAACTAAAATTTAAGGTTGTATTAAATGATTTGCAAACAGACTTTTCATCTCATGTTACCTTTTTGTAATTTTTTATGTTTAATAAGACCAAACAAATAAAAGTTCTTGAGTTGAATCCTGATGATTATTCAGATACATTTTTATACCATAGAACATCTGAGATGTTTTTATCACATAGTCCCTACTTTTCTATTACTTTCTCATTTAAAAAATGCCTTACACTATGAAAAGTTCAGGATGCTCTTATTTTCAGCTTTATCAAAGGGAAATCCTTCAAATAAGTTGGAGGTTTTGGTCTGGGAGCAGGAGAGAGTTGTTTTTTACATTCAGCCTAGGTAAATGTTTACCTCTTTTTACTGGATCTGAAAATTACAGGATAGGTACTTTATTGAAATACATGAATTATTTGAATTACATAGTTGTAACCCAATCAGTCATTCCATGAAATATCAGATAATTTAGGAAAGTGATTAAATAATCTTCCTGCATAGCAAATGTTGTAGAAATAGCTTTATGTTAGTCTGGTATGTTCTAGACATACTGAAAAATAGAGTGTTGGATCAGTGCAAATGAGAATATCTCAAATTTTAACACAGGCAGAAAATGTCATTTTTTTCTTCTAGTGCCACAATTTCCCTTTTAAATCAAGCTAGCTTTTCTATTCTCACCAACTGTTTTTGAAGGCATTATGAAGGCAATGGTTTGTGAAATGTCAGGCATGGAGGTTTAAACATACAATGATGGAGACTGATATTAAAAGTCAGAATTTAAACTTCAAATATTTCCTGTTTTTTAGTGCTTGAAACTAAATTTCTGTGAAATACTGAGTTGATAAAATGAATGACAGCCTGTAAATTCTTCTTTATTTCTTTTTTTTATAAAACTTTCATAATCTGAAGTGAAGGTTTTAGAATTACTTATTGCAAACTGTCACAGCTGGGAAGTTCTCAGCTGTTTAAAAACCACTGAGTCATTAAATTTACCTGTTCTGTTACCATGATTTCACTGCTTACTTTTGAAGTCCATGAATAAAAAGAATTCAATTTTCGCATTGATTTGCAGGAGTGACAAGTAACACCATTCAGCCTGCACCTCAGAATATTCCTCTAGTTGATCCTTCCCTTTACAGTGCTCAGTCTACAGGTAAGCTGCTGGCGTTGGTATTGTCTGCATATGTGTGTGCTGTGTCCTGTGTCTCCCTGGCATTGAAGGAAGAAGTTTGAGAAATAATGTTCTAAATTATATTTATTCAGAAATTTTAAAAATAATGGATATTATCTAAACATTTTTTTACTGAGAATTTAATATAGTTTCTGAAAACTAGGCTGCAGTGTATGATTATTTAGTTATCCAACTTTTTGAAACCAACGAGCTAGCATTGTATTATATATTTTGTTCATTCTCAGATAAGGTTCTGATACACATTTCCTTTACATAAGTTTCTTCTGTAGGGTCAGTACCTAAGTTATTTATTCACTTCATTAAATAATCATGACATTCCAGTGCGTTTGCTGTTGTAGCATAATGATGTATGCTTGTTGATTATAAGTAGTGCCAGTATTAAATGAAATAATTTATAAGATACTGTTAATTACATCATTTTGATGTCCCTTTTAATAAGTACTTTTACCTTTTAAAATAAAATTTTATCTTAAAGTCACTGGTAACCAATACTGCATGCATTTTATGTCTGCTTGCATAAAGCATACCTTGAAGTGCACACATAAATGCTAACCTTAGGGAAAACATGGCTTCTCTAAGAGTAGTGACTAACAATAAAGCTGGAATCATCATCGATTCTAATTCGAACACTGAAGTGTGTGTGGACAAATTATGAATTGTGTTCTAGGAATTTTTCTGTCGGTGGACTAGAGACAATAAAAACATAAGTTACATCTGTTTGTAATAATCAGATTTTTGTTGGCAATGTCACGTGGATGTTGAATGCGAAGGAGGTTTAGAAGTCCATCCTGCAGTTTATCCTCACCAGGGGAAGCTGGTAATTGATGGTTTAAGTTCCAGTACTAGTTACAGTCAAATGTTGCCTGTTATGACCAAGTTTAGTTAGGTATATTCTTGTATATTGCAACTTGTAAGTATTTAGTTAGATATTTTAGTTTATTAAGTTGTTGAAGAGGATGTCTATGTTAAAATACTAGCTTTATTGAAAAAAATAATTTTTTTATTCAATTAAATTCTATAATAGGAATTCAGCATGTTTAAAGATGCATCATCTTAAAAGTATTAGGAAGCCATTTTTGTAGAAGATATCTTAAAAAGATAAAAGTAACAAAATTTACCTTTGATAGACACATTAACCTTTAATATTCTTTTGAAGAACAAAAGGCACATCCTATTGTTTCTCATTTCTGTAATGTTTTATTTGACAGTTAATTAATTTTATTGAAAACAGTATCTCAGACCTGTAGCTGAACCATTTAAACTTAGAGATATTTAAGTTTTGGGGGCTGTTGTAGGGGCTTCAACAGCTCCTTAACCAAAACAGCTGAATGCTTTTATTATACCACAGTAACTACTAGTTGGAAAGCAAATTTTGTGGTGTTTGGCAGCAAAGCTTTCACATTCAAACAGCTTATCATGATCCTTTAGGCAGTCATTCTAATAAGGTTTTGGATAACTGCTCTGAAAATTTAAGTCATCATTGTTCCTTGGTTAGAATGTCAAAAATGTCATCATTTTGATTTAAGCTTTAATTTTTAATTGAGAGGCTTCATTATTTGATACCTGGATAGTGCAGTGCTCCTTCCAGACAGTTACCTGCAATAACCTGATTTATACATAAATATAAATTAAAAGGGAATTGAGTGACTTTAGTTACCCTGTATTTGTGAGAATTCATAACAACTGAACTATCCTGTAATTAGGAGATCACGACCCTTGCTAAGCACAGTAGTGAATCTCTGAGCTCAATCTAGCCTGTGTATTTGCATGTCTGCGTTCCTTCTCTGCACATCTGTTGTGTCACTACAAGTTTAAGTCTTATAACAGCTCCAAGTGTTACACTCTTATGAGGGAGTTTTGCAAAAGTACACCCTGAGAGGTGATAACAGTGCATACAGGTCCTTGGTTCTGAAAGCTTAGAAAATACACTGTCAGTTTTGCAGCAGTTTGAAAGGGCATAAGAGATATGTCAGCAGGTACAGTAACAGTTTTCTTCGCATTCGCAGAATTAAGAAGTGGGAGAGCAATGGAAAGTGTCCTTGCCTGTCACCATCATGTCACAAATGTCTGGTCATCATCTCCAAAGCATCCTCCCTTCAGCTTTACCTGTAATAGATATTATCCTCCTCATGCTGCTGAGGAGCCCTTTTCATGCCAATAGTACTCTGTTGCACAATAGCCTTGTTCCCTGACCTCTAAGTAGGTTTAGAAATCCTGTATCTCACAAGAGACGTACTAAACTGTGGGACCCAGGAGCCCCACCCAGTTCCTGAGTTGCAGTATATACATATTCAGGCAAGATCTGGCCACATATTGAGGTTAAGCTTTGGTATGCACCGTTCCTATTGAACTGATGATTCCTTTGGACAGGAAGGAGAGATCCTGTTGCTGTTGCCATCCAGCAGATCCATAAAGCTAGCATAGTGAAAAGTACACTTGTTCCACTATTTAGACACAATGTCTATATATACTAATAAATTAAACATACCTGAAAATATTTGACACTGAGAAAAGCTGGCACAGAACCATCACATCCATACTATTAAACTTTTAAACTCTTGAAACAAGGTAGTGTGTGAAAGCTGCTAGTTTTGGATAGTCTCTAGCCTGCTCTAACCACAAGTTGTGCCCAGGAATTGTTTGAGAAAGTGCTAGTTTGCATGGGCCAAAACCATACTGGAGCCTGTTCCAGCAGTTTGACAGTGTAGGCAGTCAAGTTTTGAGTACTGAGATGCATTCCCTGGCACTCCTGAATGTGCTAGTATAGACATAGCCAAACAGGACATTCCACATATTCCTGCAAGACTCTTCCTGGTAGTAAGATCAAATGTATATATTAAAAATAATTTATATATTTTCTTTCCTTTCCATAACACAGGAGAAGCAATTTGATTAATGCTATGATGGGACAGAAACATCTGGTGAAGTGTGCAATAGTTTATCAAAAGAAAATTAAATTTAAGTTAACAGTATTCCTTTGATTTTTTTAGTCAACGTGAATACTTCAGTAATTGTCCTGTCCTGTGGAAACAGGTTTCAGAGCATTGGCTTTTAAAAGTGTCAAAGCTTATGCAGTTGAGCATTGGTAAATGTTTGTGACAACAGAATGTAGAGTTACACAGCAGCTTTACATAACATGCGTGTACACTTCTCTAGTGTGGTTTGCTTAAAAAATTTATTATCCCTAGATTTTACTAACGCTAACTGCATTCATGGCTGTGCTACAGAGAGTAGCAGAGAGAGTTTTTATAACATCTTATATTACCATATGCTCTCTTCCACAGGTAGTGTAGTATAGAGAAACCATTTGTCCATTCCAGTTGTGTGTCTAATAGTGTTGGATTTTCTACACACAAAGTAGAAAAACTAATCTGAAATTTTTCACATTTTCATGATTTCAAGAAAAATCTTTAAGGATTTATATTTTTTTATATCTTAAGAGCATCTTCTTTCAAAAACCATTTTTGCCTTTGCCATTGATGTTGTTTTACACCAAGTTGTGTTATTAAAATGTTGTTAGATCAGCAGAAAACACACTCTGTTTTCATTCTGATTTTTTTTTTTTGGCATCTCTCATCAAATCACTTTTTGGTTTTCACTTAGTGTTCCTCCTAAACGAAGAATCATGCTGGTGCTGTTTCCCTTCTTTGTCAGAGACATGGACAGTAGGATCAAGTGCACCCTCAGCAAGTTTGCTGATGACACCAAGCAGTGTCATCAGCAAACTGGAGGGAAGTTTCCCTCCAATGCTGGAGGGAAGGGATGCCATCCAGAGGGACCCTGACAGTCTTGAGAGATGAGTCCATGTGAACCACATGAAGTTCAAAAGGCCAAGTGCAAGGTTCTGCACATGGGTTAGGGCAGTCCCAAGCACAACTGCAGGCTGGGCAGAGAATGGATTGAGAGCAGCCCCAGACTTCAGGGTATTGGTGGATGAGAAGCTCCGCAGGTCCTGGCTGTACACACTTGTAGAAGTGTGTACAGTGTGTACAAGTGTACACACTTGTAGAAGTGTGTACAGCCAGGCCAACCATACCTTGGGCTGCATCAAAACCAGTGTGACCAGGTCAAGGAGAGGGGATTCTGCTCATCTACTGTGCTCTTGTGAGATACCACCTGGTGTACTACATCCAGCTCTGGGGTCCCCAACACAAGAGAGACATAGAGCTGTTGGAGCAAACCCAGAGGAGGGACATGAAGATGATCAGAGAGCTGGAGCACCTCTCCTGTGAAGACAGACTGAAAGAGTTGGGCTTGATCGGTCTAGAGAAGAGAAGGCTCCAGGGAGACCTTGAAACAGAAACAGCCTTCCTCTATCTAAAGAGGACCTACACGAAAGATGGAGAGGGACTGTTTATCAGGGAGTGTAGTGGCAGAACAAGGGGTAATAGACTGAAAGAGGGGATATTTAGATTAAATATTAGGAAGAAATTCTTCCCTGTGTGGGCAGTGAGGCCCTGGCACAGGCTGCCCAGCCTGTCTATCCCCTCCCTGACAGTGGGCAAGACCAGGTTGGATGGGGTTTTGGTCTAGTGGAGGTTGTCCCCACCCATAGCAGGGGGTGTGCAGGCTTTGAGGTCCCTTCCAACTCAAACCATTCTACAACATTAATTATGAATTCCATATATCTGCCACATTTTAGTAATAAAACTAATGTGATAATAATTTCAGATTAACACAGAAGTAAATTTTTTTCAGGACAAATACAGTATACTTATCTCAATGTTCCTGGGCTTTTTTAGAGCTCAGAAACGTGAGATGATTGAGCTTGGAATGGACCTCTGGACATCACCTGGCCCAACCCCTCTGATCAAGCAAGGGTCTAGTAAAACGGTTCTAAGGACCATGTCCTTTGTGTCTGCCCCAGCCCTTGCATTCTCCCCATGGTTTGATTTGCAGCACTGAAGAAAGTGGATCAGGAAAAGTCACTGTTAATTCAAATTCAGTTGAATCTCTCCAAAGATGGAGACTCCATAACCTCTCTAGGCAACTTGTGTCAGTTTTTGGTCATCCTCACAGTAAAGAATTGTTACCTGCTGTTCTTATGTGACCCTCCTATGTTTGAGTTTGTGCCCATTGCTCCTGGTCCTATCCCTGAGCACCACAGCAAAAAGCCTGTCTCTGTCCTCTATGCACCCTCCCTTCAGGTATTTATATACAGAGATAAGATCCCCCTGAGCCTTCTCTCCTCCAGTCCCTTCATCATCTGTGGCCCTTCACTGGACTCTCTCCAGGATGTCAGCCTGTCTCTTGTACTGAGGCATCCAGATTTGGACAGAGCACTACAGTTACAGCCTCACCACTACTGAAAAATGGGAAAGGTCACCTCCCTCCACCTGCTGGCACCTCCAGCACTCTTTGCCACAAGGACAAATTGGTGTTTGCCAGGACTCCCTGGTCCTTTTCTGCAAAGCTGCTTTCCTTTTCTCCTAAGCTGCTTAACCCTTGGAATATGCAAACTGAAGTCAGTTACTAACTTTTGTGGTTAAGTGCAGACTTTATAGTTAAGTTTCATATTATTTTGAAAACATAAGAACGCACAGGGGTTTTATTTCTATTCTGCTTGTCCATTGTGAGGTGCTGACTTCAATAGGAGCTGAGGCCACTGTGCACATCAAAAGATCTGTGTAAACCTTGGTTTATACATTGAAAATTAACTTTTCTCTCTAAAGTTATGTCATAATAGCATCTGAAGTAGATTTCATAATAAATAAGGCTTTATGCCAGTTAAACATTATTAGAGCTCATACTGTAAAAATAAGATTAGACTGGTGAATTTAGGCTTCCTTCCAATAAATTAGTTGAATACTGGACTGATGCCTTGGCCAATTTTTAAAGAATGATTTTGTAGTTTCTTTTGGCACCAGAGCATAAAGCCATTTTGAGGGGAACATGGTCTTCTTAATTTCTAAAAGTTGTTTAGTAATGTGGTTGTGGATTGACCCAAACTGCTTTTAGTCTGACTTTATTTAGGTTACAAAATAACCTCTGTGTGCCTGTGTTTATGCACTCCTTCCCAGGTATTTACTCACATGTGTATGTATTTTTAAGAGATTTAATGTGGCTTCACATAATCAACAGTTAGCTAATACACATTGCAATGATAATGAGCCCAGCAAGTGGTCATGTGCCTCAACATTCAGCAGTTACTCTGTGGTCATATTTATTTACTGAAGGGAAAATAAGTAGACTTTGTTAGTATATTTTTAAAATTGATAAAATTAAACTGAAGAGCACTTACCCTTTTGCTTTTTTATTGGAGTAGTGCTGTTTTGAAAACCATCTGAGTGGTTTAGTTTTTAATATCATTCTATGATATTCACAGGTTTTCAATTTTATTTGCTCAAAAGGTGTTCTTAACTAATAAGAATGGGGAAAGGAAAAGTAAATATAATAGACATTTTTCTGATAAGAACTGAGATTTTTTTAGTAAATGTTCTCACAGTGTTGCTAACAGCAATTTTAGTTTAAAAGAAAGCAACCCAGATAAGTGAAATTGAACCATAAAAATGGATTAAAGTCAATTCATGTCTTTGCTAAATCTTTGTTGAACCAATTTTATATAAATGTTATATAAAATCTGTCTGAAACTTTAAAATTATATTTTTCTTAATCTTCATTGCTTATAAAATGTGGGAAACCTATTACATAAATACATAAATATTTAGTATTGTATATAATTATTAGTGTCCCTAAAAATCAGGCACTTCAAAGTTAAGTTGTTCTGAAATAACACAAGTATAAAGGTTTTACACTTTATCCATAGGTTATTGGAGTGGTATGGGATTAGCCTTAAAACTCCCAGGGAATTTGTGGGTGGAAGGAGGGTGAGTTACATAACTGGTTTTTTTTATGCACACATCAGTGATGCTATTCACATACATCTGCCAGTTAGGGCAAAAGTCCCTGCTGTGCTTTCTGTAAGATTGAATGAATGTGTGTGAGCATTATAGAATTCCCAATTTTTTAACTTAAGAAAATATTTTGGTAACAAACAATTGTTTTATACTATGAGAATATTTTTGTTAGTGTTCTCCAGCATTACAACAATGGGCACATTTAATAGGATCAGTCTTGTTTTCAGTCATTTTACATAAAATTGGAAACATAAACATTACTTGGATAAAACAGTAATATAAAATGTGCAAAAACATGCCATTGAGAAATGCTTCTACATTTTGAGAAGTAATTGCAGTTAAGAAGGAAAAGGTTCTGTGTATTATGCCTCAAGTACTGTAAACACAAAAACACTGTCCTCATTAATTAGAGGTTGTAATATGATTACAGCTACCTTACTGTCATTGAAAAGCTCACCTTTGCTGCCTCAGATGAAAAGTAGATCTTTCTCAAAGGTATTGACTTACTTTTGAAAGGCACTGGGTTGCACAGGTACCAGTGTTCAGAAGGGTCCTCTTACATTTTTCAAATGCCAGCAGCAAAGAGTGTTATGCAAATGCAAGGTAACATGAGCAGAAGAAACACCGTAGCTTCCTCTTTGCTCAGATATTAGCTTGGTTTTCATATCACTGTGAGTGTAAGTAAAACACAGAAATGATGTTAAAGGAAGCCCCCATCAGATTTCTTATATAGTAAATTTGTAACACTTCTGTTTTCACAGGGGAAGTCCGTTTGACTCCAGAGGACTTTGCCAGAGCTCAAAAATACTGCAAATATGCTGGCAGCGCTTTGCAATATGAAGATGTGAGCACTGCTGTGCAGAATCTGCAGAAGGCCCTCAAGTTACTGATTACAGGCAGAGAATGAAGCCTTTATCCAACAGATTCATGGCTTTTGCCTAAAGAACTAACAGCTTATTACTGTACCTGTTAGGGAAGTGGATTTGCACAGAAGTTCTCGATCCCATCACCCATGGCAATGAAATCGCCGTTTCAGTGTCAGACTGGTAATTGATGGTACAGTAGGCATCTCTCTTTCCATTTTACTAACAGCAGAGCTAGAAAGATGTGAACGCACTGGGTCGGTATAAGCAAAATACCGAAGAAAGTACAGTGAACACTGCTCAAGAGTTAGAATTAATCTAGCAATATTTAGGTTATTGGAATGGGAAAATGCTGAATCTGGAAAAAATTAAGCATAAGATTATTCTGTTAAAATTCTTACTCTGGTTTTATTATTTCGAACTATTATTTAATAAACATAGCTTTAAAATGGTAGTGCTTTTTCTCTGAAATGAGAGCATGTGAGAAGGCTGACAGATCAAAATGGGAAAGGACATTTTTCTATACATAAATTATTTGGGTGTTATCTGAGATAAGTCAGAGTTGAGGGAGTCTTGAAGATATTTGTATTTCATTTTAAAACATGCTGGGAAAAACATCTCTTGATACTTCAAAGAGAGTAACTTTGATGGCGTTCCAACCTAATATCCACCACAACTGTACAGTCTGCTACATGTATTACTGGTTCTTGTTCCTTTTGTGTGACACTTAAAATTTTGTATATGTATGGGTAATTAAAAGAAAGTACTAATGTTTATCATAGATGATCCTAAAACTGGAGGAAGAGATTCTGAAAAACATGAACTTCTAGGGAGATTCACTTCCTAGCTGCTCTATCTTTTAAGAGTCTGAAAAGAAAGGCCTGTTCTTCAGCTATTAAACAGTATGGGATCATCTCTGGTATTACTGTCATAGAGCTTCATATTTCCAGCTAATACTCTTCCTGTCTGCTTTGTTGTGGAGACTTTTTGGACTTGAGATTTAATTAAAATATCTTTGAAACTGAATTTTGAGTCTTTATGAGGTCTGCCCTTGCAATTATAGAGTTCTTGATTGCTAAAAATCCATCCATGCTGTTTGAAAGAAAGAGTAAGTAGTCTTTTAACTGACATGACGTAATAATTGGGTACACCATAAAGCATGCCTGATTTTTGTAATCATTATAGTGACATATTATCTTATCTGTCTTTATTTCCAATCAAAGCCACATATTCTTTGTAGCTGCACTGTTTTGCAGTGACCAAAATAAAGTGATATTCAAAGCAAAAGGATGAGGAAAAGAAAATTAAGCATGAACTAAAGTTCAGATGGTTGTATCCTTTTAAGAACACAATACCTGAATTAGCATGTTGAGTTTCATTTTGTATAAAATAACTTTGCTTCGACCATTTTTATTAATTTAGAAGTTTTTCAACAGCCTGTCAAATCTTGTTTGAAGCCACATCTTTAAGCTGCTAACATTTGATGCAACAGATTCCAAGGATTTATCATTCAAACCGATGCCTAAAGTAAATTATAGCAAGATGTTTCCATTCCATAACCTCTGGGACAGCTTTAAATGTGGCAGACAGCCCAAAAGTACAAACCAGAGTTGCAGAACTGTTCAAAAAGTATACATATTTGAAAATATCAGGAGAATGTAGGTAGATAAGTTGTAATTATTCAAAATTGGAATTTGTGGTGGGCACTTGAATTTATGGTCCTATTGTTAAACATTCTGTAAGCTTTAAGTGTGGACAGGTTCATTTTACAGCCGTTCTGAATGATAAAGTATCAACTCATAACTTCTCTTAAACAAATTCCCAGCACGTATGAGTACAGTATTAAATACAGTGCTGCTTTCATTGCATGGCACAACCAGCAACTCCTTCTGCAGTATCATTGGTACCTGCATACTGGTTGGTCTCTCATTTTTGGACTGAGAGTTCTCAGTATTCTCCATCTTGCTTAAGAAAGGAGAAGTGTTTTCTGTCAGATATACCATGTTCAATTTTGCTACATATATAAAGCTAGAATTCCAGTAAGTCTGTTAATGTTTGTTACTTAAAGGGCTTTTGGTATTACTGACTTTGCAGTTATTTATACTTTCACCTCCCTGTGGAGAAAAATTCATATTATACTTCAGGATTTCCCAAAAAAAAATCCTTAAAAGGTGTCTTTGGGAGCAGGTCATTGTTTATGAAAAGGTGGAGATTTATTTGAATGTTTACTGACTGGGTTTACTAATACTGGAGGTTTTCTTTTCAAATTTTTACAGTCATTTCAGGTGGGATTTTTAATTATTTCCTTTGTCAATAAAGTTTCAGAATCACAGTCTTAAGTATAATCACATTGAAGAAAGCGATTGCAATTGCAGTATTTGGTACTATGTAATACTTACCTACAAGAAATTAACATCAGTTAAACCTACTTTCTGAAGTAGAATTGGGGGCAGGAAGTATGTGGGGGGTGGCAGAGGCATGTGTAGAGACACGTGTGTCTGTGTATTTATAATATAATGTATGTAAACTCAAAGGTGGCCTATAAGAATGTCTTCCAAAATCATAATTACATAATTAGTACCTTATTTTCCCCTAGTACTGGTGAAGTGTCAGATACAAATACGTAGATACTGCTGACAAGTGTTCTTAATGCTAGTACTAGTGTAGTACCAAAAGATAGCTTTTACTCATACAATATTCCAAATGAATGAACTTTGATTTTTATCCTCTTCCATCTCAACAGTAAAGTAGGAGCCTGGTACAAAGAGAATGACAACACGGATTTAGAGGAAGTTAGATTTACAAAAGATCAAAGCCAGTTTCTGTTGCTGTAAAGTCTTTGTGGTAATGTTTTGATTGAGACTGGAAATTGCCCTTCCTTATAAAATTCTCATTTTCCTTTAAAACGTCCTTTGTTGTGCAGTTTATGGAATTAGAGACTGAGCTTGGATATCTGGGTTAGGAAAACCTAAAATTTGATGCTACATTTCTGAACCACCAGTGTGTCCTAATGCTGACAGCAGCTGCTCTTCCCAGTCATCTCAGAGTACCTGGTTTTAAATGTTGGAATTTTAACCAAGTTTATTGTGAGAAGGAACAAGGATTTTTTTTCTTACTGCATCACCATGTTTCAGTGTGCAGCTGTAGTAATGAGAACTAAAGAAAATGTGAGTTCCCATTAGATATTTCACTATCAGCAAGAAGAGAATAGAGCAGAGCTACAAGAGCTTTGGAACAGTCAGATCATAGAGACGGTTCTGAATGCAGTGCCCTAAATGATCTCAGAACAGAAACTTGTTAAGTAAGAGCATTGAAAACAAAGTCAAAAGAGAGTGGAGGCATGTGCCAGGGAGAAAAAAAGAAATTACACTCTCCACAGAATGGGAGGGAGCACAGTAAAGATTGCAGAAGAAACCAGAAGAAATGCAATCCCACAAGGGTTGGGAGCAGGGCAGTGACTGGAATGAGGTTAGAGTATTGGCTGATTTATTTTGAACCTTAAAAGAAATGATAGAGAAGTTTGAGCTTAAGACAAAAGATGACAGGAAGATAGGAAAGTTGAGGAGAAGCACTGGAATGAGAAACCCACTTTCTTTTTTTACAGCAGACTGGGAAAATGAGTTAACAGCATGGGAGGAAGTTAACCTAGTTGAGGAAATGATAGCAGAGACTAGATCTAGCACTAAAGGGGAAGAAAAAAAACCATACAAGTTGACAGTATTCTGAGAACAGAGAGGAGCAGATCTTTCTAATCACAGAATGTCAGCAGTTGGAAGGGACCTCGAAAGATCATCTAGTCCAACCCCCCCTGCCCAAGCAGGATCACCTCTATTAAATCACACAGGAATACGTACAGATTGGTCTGGAATGTCTCCAGAGGAGACTCCACAACCTTTCTGGGCAGCCTGTTCCAGTGCAACCAAACTCTGGGAACTTTGTACTAGTATGTCATTTTATTTGGAAAACGTAGGAGACTATAACTCCATGGTATCTGCAGAGAAATGCAGAGATCCTTGTTTTGTCCTTAAAATGCTATATCCTTATTTTGTGCTTTGCTGCCTGATATGATTTGTCTGCCCTATTACATTGTCTCTGTTTATTCTGTGATGCTCCCATAGCTAGAGGGGAGGTGTTTGTAGTTGAAAACAGTGCCGAGTGATACCCAACTTGATAGACATTCTCAGGTAATGCAGAAAGAAAACAGGGCAGGATTTTACATGGTGTGTGCTGTGGACAGAAATGTAGCAATTGTAGTTCCCTCCTGAGCTTCAAAGGCTCTTTTGCAGCAGCATGACTAAATATTTAAAGAAGCATATGTGGAAATTAATTCTTGGGAGCCATATTCCTGAACAGTGCCCAACAAAATGATCTCTAGTTCAGACACCTCCAACTAAGCGTTTGGTGCAATCATCAACTTTTTTTTTTGCCTCAACCCATCTGTAAAACAGTCTTTAGATTTAAAACTTCTTAATGTAGTCTGGATTTTTGTAATCCTGATGAGTAATGACAAGGGCTAATTATGGTGACAAGTTCTCAAAATATTTTTAGAAGATTTGGAGGAGAGGCAGAAAAGGCAATAATGTGTAATGAGAACACATATAATGAGAATGAAAGAAAGGGAACAAAACTTCATAGGATAGTTTATGAGGCAATGGACAACAATAAGGAGATCTGAGATACAGACACAATGTAGTTTTAAGTCATGAGCAGTAATTTATATAGAGTAGGGACGTTAATGCAAATTTTTAAGTGTTCAAGATCAAGATAATCTCCATACTAGAATATATAAACCCAGTAATAGGAGCTTTTAATAGATCTCCGAGTTCCAAATTGATATTTTATAGAAGAATAGCAAATGAAGCAATTGTACTAAAAAAAAGTTGTTCTCAACTTCAGAGCTGTTAGTTTAACCACAAGATCAATCAGAAGCCTAAATACAGGTTGTGAACATTAGATTTGAATTTCAAATGTGGATATGATACTGTATGTTAGGTTTTGTTCTTCACCCCCACGCCCC